>OY992893.1:5851703-6050245 GCA_963921405.1 Cepaea hortensis
AGAATAATAGAGAGTGAGTGAGAGAATGATTGAGAGAGATAGAGAGCGAGTGAATGAATGAGTGAGTGAGTGAGTGAGTGAGGGAGGGAGGGAGGGTGAGAGGGAGGGAGGGAGTTAATGAGAGAGAGAGAGTGGTTGAGAGAGTTTGAGACAAAGAGAGCGAGTGTGTGAAAAGGTGGATAGATGAAGATATAAAGGGCGTGCATTTTCAAAAGTGGAAGAGGTGGATTGTTCGTGTAAAGGAAGAGAGGACGTGTAGAGACAGTAAGGGAGGGAGACCGAGTGAGAGATGAGGTAGATAAGTGGTGAAGAGAGAGGGGGAGGGATGGAGAGGGGGGGGGTCAGGATTTCTTTGCAAGCTGCAGATTGGTGTCACTTAGGAGAGAATGATCTCGTGTGGGAAATAGAGAGAGGAAGATAATTTGGGAGAGAGGAAGAACGTGAGAGAGATAGAGAGAGAAAAAGTGCGAGACAGATAGAGAGAGAGGAAAACAGAGGGAGGGAGGGAGAGAGTGAGGGAGTCAGAGAGAAAGAGGTACAAAGGAGAAGAGAGAAATAAAGTGAGAGAGACAGAGCAAGGAAGAGACTGGTAGAGATAGAGGGGTAGAAATAGAGAGAGACACAAAGAGGAAGAGAGTGAAGGCTGGAGAGAGCGGAAGAAATGAGAGAGATAGAGAGGGGGACAGAGAGGGAAAGAGTAACGAAATGAGAGAGAGAGAGAGAGAGAGAGAGAGAGAGAGAGAGAGAGAGAGAGAGGAGGGAGAGAGAGAGAACGAACGAACGAACAAACTTTATTTTAAAAGGGTAAAAAATTGGGCACGCAGGCCGTCACTCATCTTTCATTCATCAAATGTGCATGTTACATTTACATAGGAAAAAAAAAAACATTATCAAATGGATTTTGTAAGCATAAACAAAGTATATTACGCATGGTACATTCACATGGGAAATAAAACATTGTCAAATGAAAGTTGTAAACATAAACAGTGCATATTGCAATGTTGTGAGACACATCACCCATCCACCCTCACACCCCGCAGCCAACCACACATCCCTCAGACACCCACACATCCCCCACCACACCCCACCCACCCACACATACCTGCACGCACTCACACAGACTCAGGCAAACATACATGCCGCCACCCACCCACTGATCCCCCACCCACACACATTTCCCTACCCACACATACATCCCCCACCCATCCCATAACCGACACGCACACACCCACCCACATATTCTCCACCACACACACACACACCCGCAACCACCCAGCAAAACACACATCACAAAACCACACACACATACCCCCGTCAACCCACACCTATCCACACATACATCCCGAATCCTCACACTCACAATTTTCCCCACCCATCCACACACACATCAGCCAACCTACACCCACTCACCCACCCAATATCCGCCACCTCTCAACTACACATCCCCCACCTATACACACATCCCCACCCACAAACACATCTCCCCACACATATCCCCCACCCATAAACACCCAAAAAACACACACCTCCCACCCACACACACCCCACCACCCACATATACACCACCCACACACATCCGCCACTCACACACATCTTCCCACAAACACACACATCCCCCACCCATACACTCATCTCTTACACATCCACCCACTCACGTACTCATCCATCAACCACTCACACCCACACATCACCCACCCGCCCATCAACATATGCATCCCTCATCTACCCTCCCACCTACACACACCCCAACCACCCAGCCAAACACACATCCCCCATCCTCACATACATCCATCATCCACCTGCACATCCCACACCTCCCACACATCTCCCCTCCCACACAAAACTCCACCAATAAACACATTCCCCTCACACACACATCCCCCACAAGCATTCCTCGTACACATCCCCGCCCACACATCTCTCACCCACTCACACATCTCCCCACCCACCCACACATCCCCTACCTACAAACATCCTCACCACCCACACATACATTCTCCACCTACTCACACTTACCCCATCCACACTCACACACTCCCACCCACACAGACATATCCCATTCACAGACACCCCCCACACTCATCCCCCACACCCATTACACACCCATCCCCCAACCCACACAATCTACTACACACCCATTCACCCACCCAAATACACATTCCCTACCCACACCCCCAACCCACCAACACCCACATACTTCCAATAATCCTCCCAAATATCCCCCCCCCCCCCACACACACACACACACATCTCTCACACACACATACATCCCCCACCGACTATACATCCCTTCACCCATCCACACATCACCCATCAACCCATACACATCCCCCACATACAACCCCTCCACACATACATTCCCCACACCCCCCCCCCCCCCCCACACACACACACACACATCCCTCACATACACACCCATACAAACATTCTCACATCTACACACATACATGATCACTGAAACTAATAAGAACAAACTCCCACACTTTACACACAGTTGAGACACTGATGATTGTCGTGAGCATTCTCGCAAAAATTGTAAGAAGTGGAGAAAAAATTGTACATATACATTGTGTAGCGTTAAAATTAGTGATGTAATTCAACTCTCTCTCTCTCTCTCTCTCTCTCTCTCTCTCTCTCTCTCTCTCTCTCTCTCTCTCTCTCTCTCTCTCTCTCTCTCTCACATCACAGTAATATTATATTATACATGATAAAATCAAGTGGCATACAAAATGATAATATGAAAGATGAGAATACAGAGAAAAAAAAATATGGAATGGCATGTTACAGGACAATCAAGTGGCATACAAAATGATACCTCGTAATATGAAAGATGAGAATACATAGAAAATATGGAATATGTTACATGACATGTGTGCGCTCAACTCTCTCTCTCTCTCTCTCGCTCTCTCTCTCTCTCTCTCTCTCTCTCGCTCTCTCTCTCTCTCTCTCGCTCTCTCTCTCTCTCTCTCTCTCTCTCTCTCCCTCACTCACACTCACTAACTCTCCCACTCACTCTACAGTAATTTACATGTGTTAATTTTATGCATGTTAAAATCAAGTGGCATTCAAAGTGATAATATGAAAATGAGGATACACAAAAAATATGGAGCAGCATGTTAGATGACATCCGTGCGCTCAACTCTCTCTTTCTCTCTCTCTCTCTCTCTCTCTCTCTCTCCTCTCTCTCTCTCTCTCTCTCTTCTCTCACACACACGTACATACACACACACGCCCACACACAACATACACACGCAAATAGAGAGAGAGAGAGAGAGAGAGAGAGAGAGAGAGAGAGAGAGAGAGAGAGAGAGAGAGAGAGAGAGGTAAACGCCGGAGAAACCAATAGAAAATTTGAACCCCAAGCCTTCATTGTGGAGCGAGAGCGTGGCAGTGGTTAAGAAAGCACCCAGAAAATCAGGAAGGTAGTGGAAAGTTAGCAGTGCAGTCGAAGCTGTCAAGCATGGCTACAACTGCGGGAAATCATGGGACACACCCAGTCGAAGCTGCTAGGCATCGGTACAACTGGGGGAAATCATGGGACACACCCAGTCAGATAGATAGGGGTTCGAGTGGTATGACAGAGCTCATCTGTGGTCAAAGGCGAGAGCCAGGAACACAGGACATGGTGGTTAAGGAGAATAGCGAGGGAGAAGACGAGATGAGAGTGCAAGTTGAATTAAGAACCGACATCACTGCACTCAGGACATTCTTATACGTGCTCTGACCCCTCGTTCAACAGCCAGCGAAGAGTCATACTGCTAATCGTTCCCACCGCTATCTGATTTAAAGTTCTCCTAGTCTTCCTTCTCAGTTTTGAGATCATTTTTTCCACATACGGGTTCTAATTTTTTCCACAAACGGGTTCTCAATATGTTCTTCCGCCTTCTCCACCTGGTCCCACAAGCACACGACCACCTCCCCCTTGTCCATAGGCAATCTACCACCAAGAGGTGCATTACCTGCCAACTTATCAGCTTGTTCACTCTCCCGCACCCCCGCATGGCCAGAGCAAAATATCCATATAATTCTCACAATCTGTGACCCCTGAAGCGACGATAGCTAGTCCACACGAAACATTCCACCTTATTAAGCATACTCTTTGAATCCGTGATGAAGACAATGTGTGTTGCAGTAGTCTCCTCTAACCACCGGAATGCCGCTGTTACTGCTTCCACCTCCATTCTCACGCTGGAGTCGTAGTCTCATATGCCAGACACTCGTTTTTTCAAGACTCGTCCATTAACCTTTGCAATAAAGCCCCAACCACTACGTCTGTTTCTCACCACTGACCCATCAGTGTGGATGACTATTTTACCTTGATGTGTGTTACTCTGGATCAGTTGTTGCACTTCAAACTCAGTGCTGCCCGCTGCCCATTCTCTGCACTCACGACCCAGTGTTATTATTACATTGTGCCAGTCCGTGATGTCTTCCAGACCTTCAACCCACTCTCTTTCACGATTGATGGTCTCTAGATCACACACCTGACGTATAGAAAGTTCTGCCTGTGCCATCCAGGACCTGCCTCGTCGTAGTCTATGACCCTTGACCATATCCATTGCTGCATGCAGCGGGTGATCCCTATCTGCGGCAACTCTCAGGTACCATTTGGCCTGAAGGACCCTATGCCTATCCGTCATTGTTGGTAGCGCCATGATATGCCTCATGCAGATAACTGGTGTGTCCTTTGTGCACCCCAGGATTAACCGCATGGCAGCATTCTGTATGCGCTACAACCTTTCAAGCTGGCTCTTTTATACTGTCACCAGCCCCAAACCATACTCAATGACAGAAATTATTAACTGCTGAAAGAGCCTGTACAGCAGGGGTAGGCAACCTTTTCAGCCGGCGGACCAAATTTCAGAAATAATATTTCCTGCCGGGCCAGCGTCCTAATTTTTTATTTTTTTTTAAATTAAAGTAAATAAGCAAGCGTGCTACAGCTTCGACCACATCGTCGCTTCACAGTAGGCCTAGATGAAATCGTGGTCAAACGCTTGCCTGGTTTAATGTAAAAAAAAAAAAAAAAAGAAATAGGTATATTTATTTATTTATTATTATTATTATTATTATTTTTTTTTTTTTGAAGAAAATAAAATATAACTGAAAATCAAACATATTTATTAGACAATGTAAACATATTTAAAAGTGAGACATCTGACTTTTTGCAGAACTAAGCGCACCAAAATTGATTTCGACTGATGTTGTCGCTACACGCAAACAGTTTGCCAATTGAACATCGTAAATTCGTGACTCACTTGTCATTTGATGTGCTTCATGCGACTAAGCACGCGCAAGTGTTTCCAAATAGCGAAACCATCGACAGAGCATGTTTGCGAAACGCAGGATATTTATCCTTGTCCTAATATGTTTTATAGAACTCTTCCAAACCAACTTGATGGAATTTCTCCTTTAATTGTGTATCACAACACATTTCACAATGTTTCATTTGCAAGCTTCCTGGTAATAAATTCACGTCTACCGCGAATGGCGTTGCAAATGCACACAAAAAAGCACATGATGTTTTTTTTTTTTTAATCCTGAAACGGTTTTCAAATTCGAGGTTGAAGTCAGATATCAAAGAGCGTATTTATCCACCACCTCCTGTGTGACGTCTGGTTGCAATGAGAATGTAGGAAAGTGAGTAAAGTATTTTCTCCTCAACTGTTGTTCCCAAAGACCAAATTTCATTTGAATTGCAGAAATATGATCATAATCACACATCTTATTAATTAATTGATCTTTCCCTTGGAGACGAGTATTAACGTCATTTAGGTGGCTAATTATATTGAGCAGAAATGCATAGTCGCAAACCCACTCTTTGTCTTCAAATTCTGGGATACTTTTTGACTTGCTTGCAAAGAATGATTGTATTTCTCGCTGTAAATCAAACACGCTTTTCAACATTTTGGCACAGGTCAGCCATCTTACTTCTGCATAAAATCTAACGTTATTATAATCTGAGTCCAAAGACTTTAGAAATTCTTGGAACTGACAGTGATTCAACCCGTTCGACTTAATAAAGATCACTATTTTGATGACCACTTTCATGACATGGCCCATTTTTAGGAACTTCGAACATAAATTCTCTTGATGAATAATGCAATGAAAATTTAGCATTGAATTATCACCGATTTCGGATGCCTCATTTTCAATCAATTTTACAAAACCTTCGGGTTTCCCAACCATTGCTGAAGCACCATCCGTTGTTAAGCCCGATAAGTTGTTAAGTTGTAACAAAAAGCGATTCAATGCCGATGTAACTGCCTCTAACACATCTCGTGACTTAGTAGTGTCCCAAAGTGGATACAGTGCCGCTAATTCTTATGTCTTTTTTAAAATGGACATCAACACCCCTGATAAAAATTGCCAGTTTGGCAGTATCTACCATATCTGTGCTTTCATCCACTGCTAGAGCATAAAATATAAACTCGGCTGCTCGACTTTTTAGATTATCTTCAATATGTTTTCCAATGTCGTCCACATGCCTTGTAATAGTCTGACGAGAGGGACTTATTTTTGTGAAATCCTTCTTCTTTTCTGGACACATAATTTTAACCGTGCTCTCCCAACATTCCTTAAATATTTCACTATCTGAATATGGTTTCGATTTTTTTTGGCTAGTACCATAACTATTGCATAACTAGCTTTTACATAACGTGTTGACTCTGAACCCGCTCTAGTAAATATCTCTTTGTGTGTGTGTGTGTGTGTGTGTGTGTGTGTGAGAGAGAGAGAGAGAGAGAGAGAGAGAGAGAGAGAGAGAGAGAGAGCGTGCGCGCAGCGAGCACAATTTTAGGATTTTTTTCAATTAAGATTATTTCAAGATCGCGTTAATACAAAACCGATTACTTGATATTGTTTTCCCCTTCATACTTTACGGTTCTATACGTCTCACCCTTCTAAAATTCATTTTATAAAGTAGACCCACAAATCACGTTTTATGTGGACGTCTAGACTTGTTTTAGTGTGTGCTACTAAATTTAGCTTCCATTATTACGTATACTGTGTAGGGGCGGGGGCGGGGGGATTTTTAGGTAGGAAATACGAAAAAAAAGGGGGGGGGGATGACGGTCTGAAAATATGGTAAAGGGGGGCACGGGTCAAATTTTTAGGTAGGTAAGTACGAAAAAAGGGGAGGGGGTGACGTTCTGAAAATATGGTGAAGGGAGGGGGGGGGGCACGGGCCGAAAAAGGTTGAGAACCACTGTTCTAGCATCTATGGCCGTGAGAAGCCAGCTTCTTTCCTGGTCGTTCACCTCTGTCGTCTCCTCCGCGCCGACGGTTCACTGTGCACCGGTTCACGTCTTTTACTGCCATATATCTGCCACGCTCTCTCTATTATTCTCCCGCTTACTCTCTCTCACTCTCTTTTATTCTCTCTCACCCTCTTTCACTCTTTCTCTCTCTCTCAGCAAAAACTTATTACATATCCCGTAGCATAGAATCAATCAATCAATCAGGTGCCGTCTCCACAGTGAAGGTTGGCTGCAATGGATCTCCAACACTGTCTATCTCTCACCTTGACTGTACATTCTGTCTAGCTGATGTTCGTCCATCTCTTGATGTTTCCTTCCCACTTGTATAGTTGTCTAGCTCTTGCTCGCTTGCCCTCAACCTTGCCTTCCAGTATGGTTTTCATAAGAGTATAATGAATTAATGAATAGCCTAGAATAGACTGATACAAAAGAAGCTTAGTGTACTCCGCAGCTCTTTTTTGGAACAATCTTCCACAAGAAATCAAAGACATCACCAATCCCTATATATATATATATATATATATATATATATATATATATATATATATATATATATATATATATATATATATATATATATAATCGCAAATTATTCTACAATTATCTCAGTACAGACGACCTTATACTTTAATAATAATAATAATAATAATAATAATAATAATAATAACATAATAATAATAATAATAAAACCCGCTAGTCCCCTTCTGGTAGACCAGTATGTTCCCCATAGCTAATAACAATTGCCACATCATTCATTAACTTGAGTGAGTCATGTAGTATTGATTTCTGCATTTTCTCCATGCCTTTAAAATGCACATCTTTACACCGCTGTTCTTAGTCTTGAATGATGTGTGGATGAAATAATGTACGAAAGAGAGTGATAGAAGGGCAAAATGATAGAAGGGCAAAATGATAGACGGGTCTCCGTGCCCAATTCTTAACCCTTTGAAAATAAAGTTTGTTCGCTCGTTCGTTTGTTCTCTCTCTCTCTCTCTCTCTCTCTCTCTCTCTCTCTCTCTCTCTCTCTCTCTCTCTCTCTCTCTCTCTCTGTTCTCACAGTCTCCCTTGATCTCCTCCAGTTCTCTATTTCTCTCATCCAATTGACTCTTTCTCTTTCTCTCTCAGTCTCATGACACCATGAAACCACCTCTTTCACCCAGTCAACTTCTCCCACCTTCTCACCCGGCCCACCCTTCCCGATCCCCCCACATCTTCTCACCCGGCCAACCCTTCCCGATCCCCCCACATCTTCTCACCCGGCCAACCCTTCCCGATCCCCTCACATCTTCTCACCCGGCCAACCCTTCCCGATCCCCCCACATCTTCTCACCCGGCCAACCCTTCCCGATCCCCCCACACCTTCTCACCCGGCCCATCCTTCCCGATCCCCTCACATCTTCTCACCCGGCCAACCCTTCCCGATCCCCCCACATCTTCTCACCCGGCCAACCCTTCCCGATCCCCCCACACCTTCTCACCCGGCCCATCCTTCCCGATCCCCCCACACCTTCTCACCCGGCCCATCCTTCCCGACCCCCTCACATCTTCTCACCCGGCCCATCCTTCCCGATCCCCTCACATCTTCTCACCCGGCCCATCCTTCCCGACCCCCTCACATCTTCTCACCCGGCCCATCCTTCCCGACCCCCTCACATCTTCTCACCCGGCCCATCCTTCCCGACCCCCTCACATCTTCTCACCCGGCCCATCCTTCCCGACCCCCTCACATCTTCTCACCCGGCCAACCCTTCCCGACCCCCCCACATCTTCTCACCCGGCCAACCCTTCCCGATCCCCTCACATCTTCTCACCCGGCCAACCCTTCCCGACCCCCCCACATCTTCTCACCCGGCCCATCCTTCCCGATCCCCTCACATCTTCTCACCCGGCCCATCCTTCCCGATCCCCCCACATCTTCTCACCCGGCCAACCCTTCCCGACCCCCCCACATCTTCTCACCCGGCCAACCCTTCCCGATCCCCTCACATCTTCTCACCCGGCCAACCCTTCCCGACCCCCCCACATCTTCTCACCCGGCCCATCCTTCCCGATCCCCTCACATCTTCTCACCCGGCCCATCCTTCCCGATCCCCCCACATCTTCTCACCCGGCCAACCCTTCCCGACCCCCCCACATCTTCTCACCCGGCCAACCCTTCCCGACCCCCCCACATCTTCTCACCCGGCCCATCCTTCCCGATCCCCTCACATCTTCTCACCCGGCCCATCCTTCCCGGCCCCCTCACACCTTCTCACCCGGCCCATCCTTCCCGATCCCCTCACATCTTCTCACCCGGCCCATCCTTCCCGGCCCCCTCACACCTTCTCACCCGGCCCATCCTTCCCGATCCCCTCACACCTTCTCACCCGGCCCATCCTTCCCGATCCCCTCACACCTTCTCACCCGGCCCATCCTTCCCGGCCCCCTCACACCTTCTCACCCGGCCCATCCTTCCCGATCCCCTCACATCTTCTCACCCGGCCCATCCTTCCCGATCCCCTCACACCTTCTCACCCGGCCCATCCTTCCCGATCCCCTCACACCTTCTCACCCGGCCCATCCTTCCCGATCCCCTCACACCTTCTCACCCGGCCCATCCTTCCCGGCCCCCTCACACCTTCTCACCCGGCCCATCCTTCCCGATCCCCTCACATCTTCTCACCCGGCCCATCCTTCCCGATCCCCTCACACCTTCTCACCCGGCCCATCCTTCCCGATCCCCTCACACCTTCTCACCCGGCCCATCCTTCCCGATCCCCTCACATCTTCTCACCCGGCCCATCCTTCCCGATCCCCTCACATCTTCTCACCCGGCCCATCCTTCCCGATCCCCTCACATCTTCTCACCCGGCCCATCCTTCCCGATCCCCTCACATCTTCTCACCCGGCCCATCCTTCCCGATCCCCTCACATCTTCTCACCCGGCCCATCCTTCCCGATCCCCTCACATCTTCTCACCCGGCCCATCCTTCCCGATCCCCTCACACCTTCTCACCCGGCCCATCCTTCCCGATCCCCTCACATCTTCTCACCCGGCCCATCCTTCCCGATCCCCTCACATCTTCTCACCCGGCCCATCCTTCCCGATCCCCTCACACCTTCTCACCCGGCCCATCCTTCCCGATCCCCTCACATCTTCTCACCCGGCCCATCCTTCCCGATCCCCTCACATCTTCTCACCCGGCCCATCCTTCCCGATCCCCTCACATCTTCTCACCCGGCCCATCCTTCCCGATCCCCTCACATCTTCTCACCCGGCCCATCCTTCCCGATCCCCTCACATCTTCTCACCCGGCCCATCCTTCCCGATCCCCTCACACCTTCTCACCCGGCCCATCCTTCCCGATCCCCTCACATCTTCTCACCCGGCCCATCCTTCCCGATCCCCTCACATCTTCTCACCCGGCCCATCCTTCCCGATACCCTCACATCTTCTCACCCGGCCCACCCTTCCCGATCCCCTCACATCTTCTCACCCGGCCCATCCTTCCCGATCCCCTCACATCTTCTCACCCGGCCCATCCTTCCCGATCCCCTCACATCTTCTCACCCGGCCCATCCTTCCCGATCCCCTCACACCTTCTCACCCGGCCCATCCTTCCCGATCCCCTCACATCTTCTCACCCGGCCCATCCTTCCCGATCCCCTCACATCTTCTCATCCGGCCCATCCTTCCCGATCCCCTCACATCTTCTCACCCGGCCCATCCTTCCCGATCCCCTCACATCTTCTCACCCGGCCCATCCTTCCCGATCCCCTCACATCTTCTCACCCGGCCCATCCTTCCCGATCCCCTCACATCTTCTCACCCGGCCCATCCTTCCCGATCCCCTCACATCTTCTCACCCGGCCCATCCTTCCCGATCCCCTCACATCTTCTCACCCGGCCCATCCTTCCCGATCCCCTCACATCTTCTCACCCGGCCCATCCTTCCCGATCCCCTCACACCTTCTCACCCGGCCCATCCTTCCCGATCCCCTCACATCTTCTCACCCGGCCCATCCTTCCCGATCCCCTCACATCTTCTCACCCGGCCCATCCTTCCCGATCCCCTCACATCTTCTCACCCGGCCCATCCTTCCCGATCCCCTCACATCTTCTCACCCGGCCCATCCTTCCCGATCCCCTCACATCTTCTCACCCGGCCCATCCTTCCCGATCCCCTCACATCTTCTCACCCGGCCCATCCTTCCCGATCCCCTCACACCTTCTCACCCGGCCCATCCTTCCCGATCCCCTCACATCTTCTCACCCGGCCCATCCTTCCCGATCCCCTCACATCTTCTCACCCGGCCCATCCTTCCCGATCCCCTCACATCTTCTCACCCGGCCCACCCTTCCCGATCCCCTCACATCTTCTCACCCGGCCCATCCTTCCCGATCCCCTCACATCTTCTCACCCGGCCCATCCTTCCCGATCCCCTCACATCTTCTCACCCGGCCCATCCTTCCCGATCCCCTCACATCTTCTCACCCGGCCCATCCTTCCCGATCCCCTCACATCTTCTCACCCGGCCCATCCTTCCCGGCCCCTCACATCTTCTCACCCGGCCCATCCTTCCCGATCCCCTCACATCTTCTCACCCGGCCCATCCTTCCCGGCCCCCCACATCTTCTCACCCGGCCCATCCTTCCCGATCCCCTCACATCTTCTCACCCGGCCCATCCTTCCCGATCCCCTCACATCTTCTCACCCGGCCCATCCTTCCCGATCCCCTCACATCTTCTCACCCGGCCAACCCTTCCCGACCCCCTCACATCTTCTCACCCGGCCCATCCTTCCCGACCCCCTCACATCTTCTCACCCGGCCCATCCTTCCCGGCCCCCCACATCTTCTCACCCGGCCCATCCTTCCCGACCCCCTCCCATCTCCTCACCCGGCCCATCCCTCCCGGTTTATCCATGTTTATATCTCATTCTGTTGCCTAATGCATTCTTTGATACCTGCTTCTGTTTTCTTCTCGTCTCTCAGTGCCAATCAATATACTTGAATGTATTCAACTGAACACATTCAACTGTCAGGTTCTCTCTCTGTATCCACCGTTGGCCTATTCCCTGGTCACGTGACAAATCAATGACCGATCTTGTGTTGACAATAGACCCGCTGACCAGCTGTGGCCCTTTGTTTACACTTTGTGACGTCTGGAGAATATCGCGCTATTGTTTTCTCTAATGTAAATATCAAAGCAAATTTGCCGACATAAATCTAACGGTTGCAATGTCTATGTAAGCGTGTGTGAGTGTGTGCGAGTGTCAGATGCGAAGGTTGGTGTGTATATCAGTTGTGTGTGGGTGTGTGTTGAGTGGGTGGAACGGTGTCAACGCCTGAACTCACTACAATTATGGGGCTGGGACTCAGTCTTACGACACACATTGTTGCTAGTTTCGCCGAAGTGTCAAGGTCGGCTATGTGGAAGTACATGCGGGTGAGTAACCGCTTTCTTCGTCGTTATCACATGCACTGCCGCCTGGCGTGTGCGATCATGCTTCTCCACATATCGCGGGCGCAATATCAATTTCGGGTCATGGAGAAAAACTGTTAAGACTCTTCTCTTGCTGTATTCCCCTGTCTCTCTTTCCACACATCTTTCTACTTGTGACAATATGTTCCAGTTTTCTCTTCTCATTGAATCAAATGTTGCATGTCATGGCAGGGCGTTCCGGTCAACCCAAGTGTTGTTTTCTATGCATTCTACGCTCAGTAGTTTGTCAATGCTAAGGGAACGAGAAGTCAACGTTTAAGTACAGCTGAGGGAATGAATTAACTAGCTCGTGATCAGACAACATGTTGGTTACAACATTCATTTGACAATATTTTCTTTTTCCTATGTGAATGTATCATGCACTATTGATGAAAGAAAGATGGGTGACTGGAAGGGCCGAATGTAAGACGGGCTTGCGTGCCCAATTTGTAACCCTTTAAAAATAAAGTTAAATCAAATCAAATCAAATCAGATGACAGGAAGTGTCAGAGCTAGTGCTCTCCCTCTGTCGGCCACGTTGACGTCTCGTTTCTGATAATGTGGCAAAAATGAAACTGCCCCTTTGTGATGTTTGTTATCAGTTGTCTGTGCGTCTTAGCCTCTGTGAAGACATGAGAATAACTCATGATGGATGTCCAGTGTATTGCCAGCATTCTTCTGTGATCAGATACGGCGAGGATTGTCCCCTACTCTACTTAATGAAGGGTTGGATTGAATTGATGGACTATCTTTCCCGCTGTATGATCTGTTTGATCGGAAGCCTGCTTGCTCATCCTTTAATTGTTTGTAAATGACATCTCTTTATCCTGTCAGAATGATCCTGCTTAATATTGCCGCAGGAACTAACTGTCACACTCCTGCGGGTCGCCTTTCTTTGGTAGCCTCGGCAGATTATTTTTGGTCAAGTCTGCTAGTAATTGTTTAGTCTCTCAGAATCTGCTAAATAGTTGCATTTATTCAGTTCATGTGTTTATGCTGGCTTTAACAGCATCTGTTGGGATACCTTCTGGATCAGCAGTTTTCCCTTCTGTCAAGAGCTTGATAGCTTTTTTAATGTCGTATTTTGCAGATTTCTCGCAATTGATACCCAGCTTCCTTTCCGCAAACTGGATTTCTGGAGGGTCTTTTGGGACTTGTCTATTCGGAAAATTTATCCAAGTATCCAGCTTGTCTATTGGGAACATTTATCCAAGTATCCAGCTTGTCTATTGGGAACATTTATCCAAGTATCCAGCTTGTCTATTGGGAACATTTATCCAAGTATCCAGCTTGTCTATTGGGAACATTTATCCAAGTATCCAGCTTGTCTATTGGGAACATTTATCCAAGTATCCAGCTTGTCTATTGGGAACATTTATCCAAGTATCCAGCTTGTCTATTGGGAACATTTATCCAAGTATCCAGCTTGTCTATTGGGAACATTTATCCAAGTATCCAGCTTGTCTATTGGGAACATTTATCCAAGTATCCAGCTTGTCTATTGGGAACATTTATCCAAGTATCCAGCTTGTCTATTGGGAACATTTATCCAAGTATCCAGCTTGTCTATTGGGAACATTTATCCAAGTATCCAGGTTGCCTATTGGGAACATTTATCCAAGTATCCAGCTTGTCTATTGGGAACATTTATCCAAGTATCCAGCTTGTCTATTGGGAACATTTATCCAAGTATCCAGCTTGTCTATTGGGAACATTTATCCAAGTATCCAGCTTGTCTATTGGGAACATTTATCCAAGTATCCAGCTTGTCTATTGGGAACATTTATCCAAGTATCCAGCTTGTCTATTGGGAACATTTATCCAAGTATCCAGCTTGTCTATTGGGAACATTTATCCAAGTATCCAGCTTGTCTATTGGGAACATTTATCCAAGTATCCAGCTTGTCTATTGGGAACATTTATCCAAGTATCCAGCTTGTCTATTGGGAACATTTATCCAAGTATCCAGCTTGTCTATTGGGAACATTTATCCAAGTATCCAGCTTGTCTATTGGGAACATTTATCCAAGTATCCAGCTTGTCTATTGGGAACATTTATCCAAGTATCCAGCTTGTCTATTGGGAACATTTATCCAAGTATCCAGCTTGTCTATTGGGAACATTTATCCAAGTATCCAGCTTGTCTATTGGGAACATTTATCCAAGTATCCAGCTTGTCTATTGGGAACATTTATCCAAGTATCCAACTTGTCTATTGGGAACATTTATCCAAGTATCCAGCTTGTCTATTGGGAACATTTATCCAAGTATCCAGCTTGTCTATTGGGAACATTTATCCAAGTATCCAGCTTGTCTATTGGGAACATTTATCCATGTATCCAGCTTGTCTATTGGGAACATTTATCCAAGTATCCAGCTTGTCTATTGGGAACATTTATCCATGTATCCAGCTTGTCTATTGGGAACATTTATCCAAGTATCCAGCTTGTCTATTGGGAACATTTATCCATGTATCCAGCTTGTCAGTTCTGCTAATGATAACTTTCCCATGACTATTTTTATTCAGTTCATTTTTTTTTTAAATTTTTTTTTGCGTATCCTATTTACAGGACATCGCTGTCAATACCAGCATTTTACTGCTGTTGTTGAAGTCTTGGCAAGTTTACGTTCAGTAGTTTGCCATTGCTTTCTGAACGACTGGCTCCCATACCAACACGCTAAAACCCAGCACAACGCGGTCCCAGTCCATGTGGTTAGTTATATTTTCCTACAATTATCTTTGTGGTGCTATAAAGATCTCTGGGGTTTCCTTTCGCTGCTGCTACACCGGACATTCACGGTGTCATACTAGTATTTGTATTTTGAATGACTGTGCAGAGTTTGAAAATATTGCCGGTCTAAGTTTTGTATTTACCTGTTATGTTGCATGAACTTTACAGAGGGTGAATACAAAACTTGCATCGGCAATATTTTCAAACACTGCACACTCATTAAAAATACATCCTATAGATATACACCGGACAGAACGTACATTCACGGTGTCATACTTCTAGATATACATCCGACAGAACTTCACGGTGTCATACTTCTAGATATACATCCGACAGAACTTCACGGTGTCATACTGGTAGATATACACCGGACAGAACTTCACGGTGTCATACTTCTAGATATACATCCGACAGAACTTCACGGTGTCATACTGGTAGATATACACCGGACAGAACTTCACGGTGTCATACTGGTAGATATACACCGAAAAGAACTTCACGGAATCATACTGGTAGATATACACCGGACAGAACTTCACGGTGTCATACTGGTAGATATACACCGGACAGAACTTCACGGTGTCATACTGGTAGATATACACCGGACAGAATGTACATTCACGGTGTCATTTTGGTAGATATACACCGGACAGAACACACATTCACGATGTCATACTTCTAGATATACACCGGACAGAACGTACATTCACGATGTCATACTGGTAGATATACGCCGGACAGAACTTCACGGTGTCATACTGGTAGATATACACCGGACAGAACTTCACGGCGTCATACTGGTAGATATTCACCGGACAGAACACATATTCACGATGTCATACTGGTAGATATACACCGGACAGAACTTCACGGTGTCATACTGGTAGATATACACCGGACAGAATGTACATTCACGGTGTCATACTGGTAGATATACGCCGGACAGAACTTCACGGTGTCATACTGGTAGATATACACCGGACAGAACTTCACGGCGTCATACTGGTAGATATTCACCGGACAGAACACACATTCACGATGTCATACTGGTAGATATACACCGGACAGAACTTCACGGTGTCATACTGGTAGATATACACCGGACAGAATGTACATTCACGGTGTCATACTGGTAGATATACACCGAACAGAACACACATTCACGATGTCATACTTCTAGATATACACCGGACAGAACTTCACGGTGTCATACTGGTAGATATACACCGGACAGAACTTCACGGCGTCATACTGGTAGATATACACCGGACAGAACACACATTCACGATGTCATACTGGTAGATATACGCCGGACAGAACGTACATTCACGGTGTCATACTGGTAGATATACACCGGACAGAACTTCACGGTGTCATACTGGTAGATATACACCGGACAGAATGTACATTCACGGTGTCATACTGGTAGATATACACCGGACAGAACTTCACGGTGTCATACTGGTAGATATACACCGGACAGAATGTACATTCACGGTGTCATACTGGTAGATATACACCGGACAGAACTTCACGGTGTCATACTGGTAGATATACACCGGACAGAAGTTCACGGTGTCATACTGGTAGATATACTCCGGACAGAACGTACATTCACTGTATCATACTGGTAGATTTACACCGGACAGAACGTACATTCACGGTGTCATACTGGTAGATATACACCGGACAGAACGGACATTCACGGTTCATACTGGTAGATATACACCGGACAGAACACACATTCACGATGTCATACTGGTAGATATACACCGGACAGAACTTCACGGCGTCATACTGGTAGATATACACCGGACAGAATGTACATTCACGGTTTCATACTGGTCGATATACACCGGACAGAACACACATTCACGATGTCATACTTCTAGATATACACCGGACAGAACGTACATTCACGGTGTCATACTGGTAGATATACACCAGACAGAACTACATTCATTGTGTCATACTGGTAGATATACACCGGACAGAACTTCACGGTGTCATACTGGTAGATATACACCGGACAGAACTTCACGGCGTCATACTGGTAGGTATACACCGGACAGAACACACATTCACGATGTCATACTGGTAGATATACACCGGACAGAATGTACATTCACGGTGTCATACTGGTAGATATACACCGGACAGAACTTCACGGTGTCATACTGGTAGATATACACCAGACAGAATGTACATTCACGGTGTCATACTGGTAGATATACACCGGACAGAACTTCACGGTGTCATACTGGTAGATATACACCGGACAGAACGGACATTCACGGTGTCATACTGGTAGATATACACCGGACAGAACACACATTCACGATGTCATACTGGTAGATATACACCGGACAGAACGGACATTCACGGTGTCATACTGGTAGATATACACCGGACAGAACACACATTCACGGTGTCATACTGGTAGATATACACCGGACAGAACGGACATTCACGGTGTCATACTGGTAGATATACACCGGACAGAACACACATTCACGATGTCATACTGGTAGATATACACCGGACAGAACACACATTCACGATGTCATACTGGTAGATATACACCGGACAGAACGGACATTCACGGTGTCATACTGGTAGATATACACCGGACAGAACGGACATTCACGGTGTCATACTGGTAGATATACACCGGACAGAACTTCACGTTGTCATACTGGTAGATATACACCGGACAGAACTTCACGTTGTCATACTGGTAGATATACACCGGACAGAACGGACATTCACGGTGTCATACTGGTAGATATACACCGGACAGAACGGACATTCACGGTGTCATACTGGTAGATATACACCGGACAGAACGGACATTCACGGTGTCATACTGGTAGATATACACCGGACAGAACTTCACGTTGTCATACTGGTAGATATACACCGGACAGAACTTCACGTTGTCATACTGGTAGATATACACCGGACAGAACGGACATTCACGGTGTCATACTGGTAGATATACACCGGACAGAACGGACATTCACGGTGTCATACTGGTAGATATACACCGGACAGAACGGACATTTGCGGTTTTAGACCGGACATTAACTGAGAACACATAAACATGCGAACGTTGGAACAGAAATCTTTGTCAACACACAAGAGAGACAACACCATTTTTGTAAAAACACTTGAAACAAGGGAAACTTAAGCTAGGCGTCCGTGTCGATGGTGTAATAAAACTAATCGAAAATAAATCAGCCACCACCCGAACAAGCTCCGACAACAAGACTCCAACAGTTGCCCGATCACCGGCGAGGGTGTGCCAGGTGTGTTGACTAACAAACAGTCTGAGGCAGTCGACAATAGACAATCCAAAATAGAATCCAAACGGGCGGGTTTCCGCTGCCGAGCTGATACCACAGTCCGAATCAAAACACAAAATATGACTTGACAGCTGGACTAATATACAAGACATGTAATAACAAAAACACAAGTACACTAGACTATGGATGTCAGCGTAGCCGAATTGATAAAAGCACTTGCTGTTAAAATTCCGATGCGCTGATGCCGAGGTGGCGGCTTCAACCCTAAACCAGTCATTTGAACTAACATGTTGACTTCTCGCCCTTGACCTGGAGACGTAATTTTTTTTTAAATTTTTTTATTCGCATATCCTTTACAGGACATCGCTGTCAACATCAGCATCTTTCAGCTGATTGTTGATTTCTTGGCAAAGATTACGCTCAGTAGTTTGCCATTGCTTTCTGAGCGGCCGGCTCAGTTATCCCGCAAGTCACCAACGCGGGGAGAACCGCTTCCAATTCTCGCGCGCTGCGTTATCCTGCGCGGATAAACGGGATTACGAAGAAAGTCGTGTAACACCTCGGCCAGAGAGACCGGCAGACGTAAATTACGAGTACCTTAAAATCTGTTGGCCTGATGGCGAGGGACACTGGTAACAGGGAAAGTTCATCCACGAGCAAAAATCAGTCCAGTGCACTGGATGTAATAGCACGTGTAAAACTGCTTAATTACCCCCCCCCCCCCCCTTAAAACGGACCTTTTGACTAAGATCATAATATCTTACCAGATGACCGGGATCACCAAACAACATACAAAACCCAACCGTTGATCACCAGCAATGTTGGTCAAAGGGCTCACATGTAGCATTAAATAAACACCAGCCAATGTTTTGATAACAATCTTTGTCATCAACACAAACATTTCGCTGTAAAACACCGGTACTATTATAGATGCGCAGCGGCCTGGCTTTCCTTATGATGTAATCAGTTGAGCTGATGTGTAACTGCAGGATTTCATAACCACCTAAGTAATCCTACCCCTACTGCGGATCCAGAAATAACCCCGCGACCCCAAGACCCAGTGTCGGTACATGCTGTCGTCATAGAGAACCAGGAAGTTTAAACCAGCGGAGACATTCATTTCATTCTCATTAATAACCTCCCCTTTTTTTGCCCCATCAAGCTTACACAACTGAAGTGAGGTTAACAACAGTAAATCTGAGAAAATGAAATAAGTAAATGGAACACGAAAAGTGCAAAAGATCAACATTAGAAGAACTAGATCATTTGTAATCGCGATCTTTGTAAAACTGACCTTTCCTCACTGTTAATTTTCTCTTTATTTCTTGCATTTTCTCCATTGCACACTCGGACGCCAGGCAGAAACTGAGTCCATAGTTACTGTAATAAGTGTAATCCTTGTTACTTCCCTTGACAGCGTCTGATTACACAGTGACCTAGTTGGCACAGACCAGGGCTGGTGACGCACACGACTCGAATGCGCAGCGCAGGACGCAATACATGGCGTGGATCAATCCAGTCCTGGATCAATGTAGGTCGACACCGGTGAACTGATATATCATTTACATCTTCCTGACTAAACGTCAGCTGCATGGACTTTACAGGGCGTCGCAATTAATCCCAGACTTTGGTGCTAGCCACATATTGTGTAGGCAGACAGCACTTGATGGGTGGAGAAGGGACAGTAGAAGAAGAGACTTGAAGAGACAGTAGCCTAACGGCGCTGCCCGGGCAAAATTTCGAGTTAAAAATCTACCCAAAGTATTTCAGGATCCTCGCCGGTGCTACGGAGTTTCGTGCACTGAGCTGAGATTCTCAGGGCTCAGACTTGAGTTAGGAGTAGAACGGAGCACTTATAGGTTACACCCGTGTGCCGTTATGTTGATCCATCGACTAAACTAAACCTGGGTAGGGGATGGTAACAGCTGGCAAAATTGATGTAAAAAGAGCCAGGGGGCAGGCAGAGACATAACTACCTGGATGTCTTTGGCAACATTGCACAGACGAGACAAGAACACGGAGCTGATCGAAGAATCAGATGACTGTGTGAGATGGAGAACAATGACCAACCACGTTTATCGGCATGGCTCATGATGATGATGTGAAATACATACACCAGACAAAATAATGAAATCACCACCCATGCTATCTTAATGTGGAATCCCCCGTTCGTTTAAACTTCGCGCTACCACTCGGAGGGGGGAGGAGGAAGAGGCGGCGGAGGAGGAAGAGGCGGCGAATGAGGAAGAGGAGGAGGAATTGAAAAAGTGTCAAAGTAGAGGCGGATGAAACAATAAGAAGAGGTGGCAAAGAGCGATGCATAAAGTGAAAAACATAGAATGATTGTGGCACAGTTTGATGACACAGAGGGATGCATAAAGTGAAAAACATAGAATGATTGTGGCAAAGTTTGATAACACAGAGGGATGCATAAAGTGAAAAACAGAATGATTGTGGCAAAGTTTGATGACACAGAGGGATGCATAAAGTGAAAAACAAAGAATGATTGACAAAGAGATCCCGAAACAGAAATCGAGCGGCAGTAATGAGCATGGGAGAAGAACAGATTGAGTGGATGGACAGACAAACAGAGAGAAATCACAACTCCGACACTCGCTCAATCTTGAACTTTTAATTATGCCTTAATGTAGTCGCTGTAATGTTTTCCCGTGTTGTGTTTTCTGTATTTGTTTACTGATGAAGCCTTCCGTTGTTTTAAGGAATTGTGTTTTCTAAAGCTGCAGTACTTGGTGTTACTGTATACTGTTTACACTGGACTAGGTCGGCAGTAATATACAAACATTGTGTCAACAATAACAACTACTGCGTTCTCATCCCGGAAGATAAGGTCCTGAAGTTAGTCCAGCTACCACGCAAGCTGTAAACTCGGTCAGGCCAATCGATGTACCCCAAGAACAAAGTCACCCAGAGAATATCAGAACCCAATGATTGACAGAACGAACGAATGCTTAAGAGCGGAGAAGATTTCAAGCCTGGCTACCTACGTCATCAGTTGCCACACGCGCTCATTCAGTAATCCAACAGTTTAACACCCGCACTTTACTGCGTGCCGGCTGACACCCCTCTTCTCCAACTTGGATCTGCCCTACGACCTGCTCGGTAGGTCACGAGGGCTGGTCCGTATAAAAACCAAAAGCATTTGCTTCTGGTTCCGTATTCGTAACACAAAAGTGGATAGGGTGCTTCACAACAAACTTAAACTTTACTTTAGTACAAGAATACGGCAAGTTGTCAACACCCAAGTGTAGAAATGGAAAGAAAATTTCATGTTTCAAACAGAAAACATATTTCACGTGTGAGAACCAGCAGGCGACGACCTGGATGTATTCGTCTCTTTGTCTGCCCGACCACTGGCGGCCGCTTGGAAATTTCTGTATCCCCAAGAGAAACAGTTTACGGACTAAAAGTTGCTCTTGCTCGCAAACTTCGAATTCTCCCAGCAAAGATAAACCTGCTATACAAAGACAAGTAAGTACCAATGATTTTGTATCACTAACTTTCATCTAGACATTTTGTGAGTGGTTTGTTTCCACAGTTCGGCCGCACTCAGTCAACTTTATCTTTGTTCCGACCGCTTACCGCAACGGGTCCCGCGAGAGAATGTGGGCCAAAACCAGGTCAGAACGGAACAATCAATCACGGTGCTTCTTCTTAAAGAAACCAGTTACTGGATAATTTTTTGGGGGGCAAGAAAGGCTGTGGGGAAGAGAAATGGCCAACTCACCCCCATTATGTTGTGCTCGATATTATGGATATTATGTAATGGACTAACATATTACGCGATACCTAACTCGGCTGATCACAGCTAATGTTCTGTGATGAAATGCTGAATCTGCAAAACTATTTTATAATGGACTGTGTAACAAACTGCTACAGGCTGGCTTCTGTGCGTTTTTATAAACATCATCAGAAGAGAACACAGATACATACAGTATGTATAACTGACTTCACGACCAATCAATCATCTGACAAGGAAGTATCGATAATTGAGCCAACAGCAGTTCATAACGTGGCCATGTCCACACGTGTGGTTCAGACCCACAGGTCCACACACACACACTGTGCTACAACTGTATCTGTCCACGTCTGGTGGCTTAATGAGCACCGTTTCGGAGAAAGACCTTCATCAGCTGGGGCATTTGTATTCCTCTGCTTCATCTACTTTGATGTCTATGATCATTTATGCCTCTGCTTTATCTTAAAGTTTATGTCACAACTCAGTGACAAACTACTGAACGTAAACATTGTCTAGTAAATCTCAAAATTTAGTTGCACAATCTTTACGGGACGTGACAGTCAACCCCAGCATTTTTGGCTATGTGATTTACTGCTGGCTCTGCGGTGAAGGGGTTATGGATGCAGTTTGTAATCCCCGCGTTCGAAAAACAGCTGTGGGCGATTGGGCATCATTATTGATCTATACAAATGTGATTGGACATCACGACTGATCTATACAATATATACTGATCCAGCTCTGTATGTCCAGTGTGCCTCAAGACATGGTCAAGCGCACGTTAGTGGCTACATTAGCTGCCATTGGGATTACCATTACACTTGCTACAACCTGACCATTACCATTGCTACAACCTGACCATTACCATTGCTACATACTGACCATTGCCATTGCTACAACCTGACCATTACCATTGCTACAACCTGACCATTATCATTGCTACAACCTGACCATTACCATTGCTACAACCTGACCATTATCATTGCTACAACCTGACCATTACCATTGCTACAACCTGACCATTACCATTGCTACATACTGACCATTGCCATTGCTACAACCTGACCATTACCATTGCTACAACCTGACCATTATCATTGCTACAACCTGACCATTACCATTGCTACATACTGACTATTACCATTGCTACAAGCTGACCATTACCATTGCTACAAGCTGACCATTACCATTGCTACAACCTGACCATTACCATTGCTACAAGCTGACCATTACCATTGCTACAACCTGACCATTACCATTGCTACAACCTGACCATTACCATTGCTACATACTGACCATTACCATTGCTACAACCTGACCATTACCATTGCTACAAGCTGACCATTACCATTGCTATAAGCGCTGTTACCATTGCTACATGCTTGTACATTATGGTTTTAGTAAAAGATTAGTTTCTGTACATGAGTATTTCCATCAATACTCCAGTATTGGGACTCTTCGCAGGTTGTTGAAGATGGAGAGCAAGTGGGATGTCCCAAGTGATGTGATGATGGTTGTTAACTCAACTCACACGCAAGACCAGTGAGTGGGCTGATGTTGGTTGAGGCTGATGTTGGTTGTTGACTGGATTCAACTCACACACAAGACCAGTGAGTGGGCTGATGTTGGTTGTTGACTGGACTCACTCACACACAAGACCAGTGGGCTGATGTTGGTTGTTGACTGGACTCAACTCACACACAAGACCAGTGAGTGGGCTGATGTTGGTTGTTGACTGGACTCAACTCACACACAAGACCAGTGGGCTGATGTTGGTTGTTGACTGGACTCAACTCACACACAAGACCAGTGGGCTGCAGCAGATGGTGTTAGAGTCCTACATTCCATTAGCAGTAGGCTGACCCACACATGAACACGGCCCAGAATACACCCTGGCAAGTGTGTTAGATCTGTGTGTGTGCGCACGCTCTGGCACTACATGTGCGCACATGTTTCAAAGCTAGCCATATGTAACAATGGAGGCCTTCTCATGCACCATTCTTTTGTTTAGTCATAGACTCCTGTTACATTAACCATCTCCAAGTTTTTACTATAACATGATGATGATGTTAACATAATTGGAACAAGAATATGGATGTGATTCAAGATGATGATCTGGTGGATCAGATTTGATATACTGAGAGATTGGCTGCAGCTTGATGCCATGCCAATACTGAGTGAGAATGCATCCATGGCTAGTTAATTATTTTATGATTTACAACTGCACCCAAAATAAGACACATGCCAAGAACCCACTGGATGTGGTTATGTGTGGAAATGTTTACCACCTCAAGTGTAGTAATATATACCCAGAGATTGGCTGCAGTTTGGCGCCATGAGAATTATGAGTGCATCCAGTCCAGAGATGTGTAAGTGTGAAGTCCAGGTCCCTTCCTGCAGATGACAGGCCTCCATGCCACGTCCATCACTGCAGATGACAACCCTGCATGCCACGTCCATCACTGCAGATGACAGGCCTCCATGCCACGTCCATCACTGTAGATGACAACCCTCCATGCCACGTCCATCACTGTAGATGACAACCCTCCATGCCACGTCCATCACTGCAGATGACAGGCCTCCATGCCACGTCCATCACTGTAGATGACAACCCTCCATGCCACGTCCATCACTGTAGATGACAACCCTCCATGCCACGTCCATCACTGTAGATGACAACCCTCCATGCCACGTCCATCACTGTAGATGACAACCCTCCATGCCACGTCCATCACTGCAGATGACAGGCCTCCATGCCACGTCCATCACTGCAGATGACAGGCCTCCATGCCACGTCCATCACTGCAGATGACAGGCCTCCATGCCACGTCCATCACTGCAGATGACAGCCCTCCATCACTGCAGATGACAGGCCTCCATGCCACGTCCATCACTACAGCTGACAGCCCTGCATGCCACGTCCATCACTGCAGATGACAGCCCTCCATGCCACGTCCATCACTGCAGATGACAGGCCTCCATGCCACGTCCATCACTGCAGATGACAGCCCTCCATGCCACGTCCATCACTGCAGATGACAGCCCTCCATGCCACGTCCATCACTGCAGATGACAACCCTCCATGCCACGTCCATCACTGCAGCTGACAGGCCTGCATGCCCCCCCCCTTCTCCAGCTGACAGCCTAGCGTGCCCAACCCTGCAGGTGACAGCCCTGTGTGTCCGCCCTGTACCTTCAAATATTTGCTCACTCTAAGGGCAGGCCCTTCCCCAGGATGTCCGAATGCCCGAGCCCACTGACGGGGCTTTGCGTGTTTGTCAGAAAACATGGTGTGAGTCCAAAGATCAAACACAACCACTGAAATAGACAGGCGGCCAGGTCTGTTCAATCAACCTGGATGGAAATAGCTGGGGTTGAGACCGTCAGCACTTTTAGTTTTCCAAATCCAGCCATGGTGTTTAACTGTGCCCTCTTAACTAGGCTGTAGGCCTTGGTCAAAGCAGTACGCTGGGGATCCACTCAATCTATAAATAATAATAGCTATGTCAAGGGCATATGACAACCATATTCAACACCATCATTATTTAAACACCAGACAATGTTCATGTTCTCTGCAGGACGTTGTCACCAACCACAGGCTCATTTACTAGGCAATTTTACGTTCACTAGTTTGCCGTTGTTTTCTGAACGTCCAAGTCCAACTGACTGGTGTAAGAAATGAATCCCATACACTGCCAGCAGCTCACAAGAAGTTTAAGCGCGAGTATTTTAACCCTGTCGGCCATGGTGGGCTCTAAATATCGAAGACTAAATAAACTTCTATATAAATCACATTACACAGACACCAGGAAGTGTGGTGGGGGTAAAGTGTGACATAAACTTCATCACTCGGTTGAGTGACAGTTTGTTTCTTGTTAGTCCAATACTGGGCTCGCACCATATACCAAAACGATCCAAGGCTTTCGAGAGTATCTAATACTTTATTTATTTATTACTATATTATTTTTTACTATGAACAACACATCATTCCCAAAGTTTATTAAATTAATTTCTTTGGTAGACCTATCACACAAACACTAATCCGACGTTCTTAAAAATTGCACTTAACTTTTATTTGATCAAACTACTGAACGTAACACACGTTGCCAAGTAATTAACGAACAGCCCACACGTGGTTGGTTGGTTACAATGTCCTTGAAAGGACAGTTAATATTCGAATTTACACGTGGCATCCTTTGTCCGGCCATGAAAATTTACAAACGCTGCATCGGAAATTTATTCGGAAACAACTTTGAAAAAGTTGGAACGGATTTGTAACGATTCTACTGTTGAGTATTGTTATTGTGTGATGTACACTATGGCTATTTTTCCTGACATGCATGCATCCTCTATTTGCCCCCCCCCCCCCCGTTTCATCCTCCTTTCTCCAATTAATGTATGAGTGAAATTAAGCGGATATTCGATTATACCATTATTCCACACCGTTCAGCCTCAAAGAGAAGTTATATTAGGGTCCATCCCAGGCTCTGATTAATACGCGAGGCCCATAGATAACTGCCCCACGTGCGCATGTGTCAAGACGGCTCTGTATTTTAACAGATTTAGGTATCAGACAGCGGCAAAGGCAAACACAATTAAGTACATCAAACTGTCCAGGAGGTCAAACACTGAAGTACATCAAACACTGTCCTGGAGGCCAAACACTGTCCTGCCTTGCACATTCACTACACTAACGGACTCCGGAATGTCACAGCCCACACTCTAACCTCTGACCCGCTAGTGACCCAGATCAGTCAGGAATTTCGGACACTGCGCATGCGCCGGTTGACCTTACAAGTGGCCTGGCTGACTTCTGTGCTGGGAAATGTCTTTGTCTCCATCAACAAAGAGAGTCCCCGAGCATTCGGGCAGCACTTGCCGAACAAAGGACACGGAACACACACAAACACACTCTCACGATATAACTAGCCGGATCCAGTAGATGAAAAAAGCACACATAGCGTTTCCAATGAAATCTTTATCATCGGAACAAGAAAAACAAAACGACAAAAACAGGTAAAAGCCAAGAATACTTACCTCAGCATTAGAGTAGTCCGATAAACTAGGCTGTAACCAGCCAACCCCATTCCCCCACCTCCCCTATTTTTTTCCCATACCGTAGAACACACGACTGCCGTGTGTAATCTGTATATGTTATATGTCTACGATTTCTCAATGCTATATATGTATAGTCTGCTATGCTGCTGGGTGGGGTCAACCTGATGAAAGCCGTAGAATGACTGATGTAACATCAGAATTGAAAGTTTCAAAACACATGTATTCTTTGGCGCGCATAGAAGTGGAAGAGAGAAGTAGAGGACACACCTACAATATAAATATTGACAGTTATAATTACCGAACGGGATTCGAACCGGTCACCTCCAGATGACGACAGCCTCTTGCTGCAGGAACAAGTGTACGTCGACACACGCCCAGTACATACATGTATGTCTATTTATGAACTGTGTTAGTGGCCATAAAGGGTTTGCTAATTGATATGTATTTGAAAATTCTAAATTTGGTGCTTCTGTTTACTACCGCCAATTCAAGTGTCATAACATTTACCCTTGCCTTTTGTGTGTTTATTTTAACATCTTTATCTGTTCCTCATCTTTGTCTGCACTGCAGACATAGCTAACCCGGTTAAGAGAGCGTAGTTGCGGTGAGAAAGAGGTCGACTAATCACCCAGACTTCTCAGATGTCCCCTAATATATGTGCAGTTTCTATGATTTAACACCCAGATAAGCTTTACTTGCTCCCACTAAAGATGTACCGCTAGTGGGCCTGGCCACCGAGGCACTTCAGTCTATCTCCTGGACTTTGTTCAGTTAACGTCTTGTTCAGTTCACGTCTGATGTGTGTTCATCTGCCGTCATTGGTGCACGCGACACTGACCTGTTTGCGCTGACCCCTGACCTGGGACATCCGTTAGCGGTTTCCTGCTCTTTCTGCCGCTATTACCTTCAGCTTCACCCCACCCGCCCCATAATTTCTTGTGTCCTCGGGCGTTGCACATCATCCAATGCCGCTTCTTCTGCGTCCTTCTGCCACCTTCCATGTCCAAGTGGAGCATAGAACCTCAAGCCACACCCACCCAGGCCATTGTAGACCCGATCATGATCAGCTGGACGTGACAGCTACAGTTGTACACCTGATGTGGTAGCCAGCCTTACTCGAGCCTCCCTGCCCTAGTGTCCTACGTCAGGTTACAGTTACAGCAGCTGAAAATGCTGGTGTTGACTGCAACGTCCCGTAAGGGATACGCAACACAATGAATTAAAAAATATTTTGCTGCATTTCGTCATGTGCATACTGTAGAGGTATACATTATCTGAAGTGAATAAATGAATGATACTTAGTTGAAACACGCAGTTACAGGAATCGTTCCATTATGGAACATTCAATGTGGAACATGGCTTGTGGCTTGTGTGTTTACATTCACTACGTGAGTTCATTGTTTTGAATTTTCTAGAGCTGTCGAAAGTCGGTTAAGTTGCCGGGTACGCTGGTTATCTACCCGACCACCAAGATACTCCTTCTACTGTTTACAACCAGCGTCAACAACGGTTTTGATGATCCCATGAACACATCCCGTATTGATGGCCTCTGCACTCCCTAATATTTGTAAACATTCAAATGGGGTCAGTTGCTCTCTGACGTAAACGCCAGGCACGTGACATGGCCGTTTGTTGTCCCCCCTGCCATTGTTTATGTATGTTAGTCGCGTGAGAAAGAGCATTTGTGCTGTGACCACATCGCGGAGACCACACCAGCAAGTCCGGGTACATCACGCGTTGGTACCTCTCCCTTCCGAGCCCCGCTATCTTCGCCCAGGTCCGTGCGCTTGCCTGTTTGCAATATGACCCGGATACCCACGCTTGGCGGAACTCTGACGTCAAAGGAATCAGCTACCCCCCCCCCCCCCCCCAAGGTAATAACTGGCATATATTTTATTTTACCAGCCTGGATCTTCGCGAAACTTGACTCTGTCTGCGCAGAATATTAACTGCTTTATTAATAATGTTGTTATCCGTGTTCTGCATTTGTTATTAATATTTTTACATTTATGTTTGCCTACTTTCTGACGTTTTTTCTGTATACTTTTGTGCAGACTGTCACAAATGTCTTAAGTGTTTTTATCTTCGCAACTACGCGTGATGACAGAAGACAGTAGTACGACTTGTAGCACAGACCAGTGTAATTATCTGTGACAGAATCTCGCTGATTTGTGTGGTGACACATCCTGGCCGTGTTGTGTGAGGGGTTGTAGTTGTGTGGTGACACATATTGGCTGTGTTGTGTGAGGGGTTGTAGTTGTGTGGTGATACATCCTGGCTGTGTTGTAACACACACGATTGTATTGTGTGAGGGGTTGTAGTTGTGTGATGACACATCCTGGCCATGTTGCAACACACACAATTGTGTTGTGTGGGGGGTTGTAGTTGTGTGGTGACACATCCAGGCCGTGTTGTGTGAGGAGTTGTAGTTAGGTGGTGACACTTCCTGGCCGCGTTGTAACACACACGACTGTTGTGTGAGGGGTTGTATTTGTGTGGATGGGTTGGGGGAGGGGGTTGTAGTTGTGTGGATGGGTTGGAGGAGGGGGTTGTAGTTGTGTGGAGGGGGGTTGTGTGACGGGTTATAATTGTCGGGACGTGTTGTGAGGGGTTGTAGTTGTGGGTATACATTGTGTGAGGGTTGCAATTGTGTGGGCGGGTTGTAGTTGTGGGCACACACACATGATACAGACTAGTTCTGGGTAGATGGTGTCTGGGGTGTGGGGTTATGAGATTAAGTCGCCAGGTTTCTACTGTCTAGTGTGCTGTGATATCGCCTTAGGTTCCCACGTACATACATACATACGCACACACTCACACACATACATACAGTCTTCTATATAGTGCAGCATGCAAAGTGTGACCCCTGACCTCACATGTTGGCCAAAGGTCGCAGATAACAGCAAACTGCGCATTAAACAGTCAAAAGACAAATGGCGAATGTTTGAACGCAGCCCCTCAAATGTAGGTTTGTGTGTCGCCTGGTGTGTTTATGCCTGTGTGTTGGAGTCCCAGTTAGCCGACATGTCGGAGTGGCTGTCTGCACTATGCCTGCTGGCAATGGCTTTCTGCACTGGGTGTAATCAGACGTAGATGTTCCGAATTTCTCCGGTTTACTTATCTCCCCACACCCGCCCACACACGTCACATGCCTGGGATGTGTGGTTGGCCCGGCTTTCAGATAAGTGTGGAATGGCGAGTAACCTAGTTTTGTGATCGCGGCGCTGGCATACTTGCTAACAGACCTGCTGCGGGTGGGAGTTTGACTCCACGCAGGGCGTATTACATGTCTCGCATAGCCTTTGCAAGACGTCATCGGCAACCCCAACATTTGTTTGCCTTTTGTGACTTCTTGGAAAGTTTACGTTCAGTAGTTTGCCATAGATTTCTGAACGACCAGGACTCATACCATTCTATGAACATCAACGCAATGCGTTCTGCTGCCAAGTCACCCGCCGCTGTGTTTCGATTACGAATTGCGTCAAGCAGTGTGTGTGTGGCAGTGGCAAATCGGTGCACTGTGTATGCGTGCGTGCCTACGTGTGCGCATTGATGCTGCTAGATTTATGATTCCGAGGAAGAATTTCTGTCATCAGTCTTAGAGGGCTGTGGTGTGGGGATAGTTAGCGCGTTAGCACAACCGCACCGTATCACGAGCATGGGTCGTCCAGTCCACACAACAATGTCAAATAATTGAACATAACATTGCCTAGACAATCACGAATAGCCACAAATGCTGGGGTTGACTGCGACGTCATGAAAACGACATGCAATTATCGTACTCTTGGAGGAGGCCCATGTATGCTCAGTTTATCCCAATACAAGTGGAAAATGTGGATGCAGACTGTCCTTGACTAGCTGGCTACGTTAGCCACAAGTGGAACATGTGGATGCAGACTGTCCCTGACTGGCTGGCTAAGTTAGCCACAAGTGAAACATGTGGATGCAGGCTGTCCTTGACTGGCTGGCTAAGTTAGCCACAAGTCGGAGCCGTGCTCACGGGGCCCATTGCTGCCAGGTGCAGACTAGATTCCCCGCTACCAACAGCTGGTCTGGGGATGATTCCTTAAGAGACATGTCATCAATCATCAGACTGTCACAAATCGCCCGCAGTATGTCCTCTCAGTCGATCTTCAATGTCCTAGTGATCGGTGCCAATTAAGCCATCATTACCTGGGCTCTCTCGTTTTGGACACATCCCTGCTGGAACTGGACAATAGAGACTTCTACAGATGCACACCTGCCGTGTCACAGCTGTCACTGTCTGAACTGTCCACTTGGAGTTCCAGATGTCATTGATCAGGTCTTCCTTCAGTCAAGGGGCAATACCCCATGGAGTCACGGACAAAGTGCCCATGGCGTCAAAGACCAGGACCTCCTGGGGTCAGAGACCCACACCTGCTTTTGGACCCTTACAGTAAATAATGGGCCTCTCAGCTGGTGGTTCTTTCTGGAGACCATTGAGACCTGTACACCTAAGTGTAGAAGAGAATAACATAAATACGTGTAGTGATATACAAGTAAGGGTTTGAAAACACATCTGTTGGTTGTTGTATACACACATATGTGTGTTTGTGCGCTCGCGCGCGTGTGTGTGATGAAATGTGCTCTGACACCCCAACAGATAGGCCTGGCTGTATGCGCGCTGACGCTATCTTCTAGCTGACACACGTGCAGCCTGTCCGCACCTTGCGAGTGCAACATTGAGTGATGTTTGACGTCATCAGACCTGGGGGAACCAGTACATCTGCTTGCCAGGCAGGTACAGGTGTAAGGCACGTGTTGTCAGCCAAACATTAAGTCCGGGTCTTCTCTTTTATTTGCCGTTGATCGTAATAATAAGAGTAATAATAATATTAGTAATATTATTAATACTAATGGTAATAGTAATAATTATAATAGTAGTAGTAATTGCAATAAGCAATTAGTCGTGGTAGTTACTGTATTGAAGACAGAATTTACAATACCTCTAGATTTTAGGTAACTTTTTTGTTTCGCGATTTTTAGAGGAGTTGTAACTAAAATGTTGTGGTGATTGTGGTAGTGAGTAGTGTCGGTAGCGGTAGTAGTTGTTGTCATAGTAGTATTAGTAGTGATGGCGGTAGTAGCAGCAACATTTTATATACCGATATTAAATATACCACCCATCCGTGTTGTTATGACAGACCACATGCTTTGAACCCGATTCCTCCCTCATGTAATCTGTGAAATTAAAGAAGGCGACACAGGTTGTCTGGACAGACATGTTTATGTCCCGGAATTGTCTTCAGCCCAGCAAATCCTGCCAGAAATACCTTCATGTTGGCCAAACTGACACCTGTTTACTGATCTGCAAGTGGTTGTCACATCCGGGGTGTGTTGTGTTGTCAGAGGAAATGTGGCACATCGGGAAAACCCCGACACAAGCAAATGCGGAATTGTGCTAGACTGCAAACTGTGCTTGAGAAAAGGCAGTGTCTTTCTTAAGATGTGTTCGGACCCGGTCTTCGATGTCTGTTGGGTGGATGTACTCGGTATTTGGGTGTCTGTTGGGTGGATGTACTTGGTCTTCGGGTGTATGTTGGCTGGATGTACTCGGTCTTCGGGTGTCTGTTGGGTGGATGTACTCCGTCTTCGGGTGTCTGTACTCCGTCTTCGGGTGTCTGTTGTGTGGATGTACTCTGTCTTCGGGTGTTTTGGCTGGATGTACCTGACCCTCGGTGTCAATGCCCGACCTTCGGTGTCTGTTGGCTGGGTGTACCAAGTCTTCGGTGCCTGCTGATGTACTCTGCCATCAGTGTTTCTGGGCTAGCTCTGCCAGGTCGATTTAACAAATCCCCAAGCAGATAGAGATTCGAACACAATACCAGCGGGTCGCCAAGTGAACGTGCTAGCCGCTGCAATACGGTCTCTCCACGTGACGCAACGTCTGTAGAACATGTACACTCACGCGGTCTTGCGTGTTTGAACCAATAACACACACACTCACACACAGACACTCACATAGGCCTATTGAACCCGACCTAATTGTGAGCGTCAGAAAGGTCAGACACCCGCGGCAGTCTGTTACCACTGAACCACGAAGACGTCAACAAAGGGTTATCTTCGTTTGAATGTTTATTTCCTGTGTTATCACAGCCTGCCCATCGATCCAATTAGGAGTCCTTTGTTGATATATTTAATATTGGACATTACTGACGCACGCGTGTACACACAATCTCACGCACAGACACGCAATCTCACAGACAGACACGCAATCTCACGCACTGACAGGCAATCACACGCACAGACACACGTGCGTACACGCATTGTCACGTGTGTGGACATGTCTGGGAGGGTGTTGGCGTAACTGACGAGTTATTCTTGCTCCCGATCGTTGTTCCAATTTTGTACCAGCCCGCACGCGGTTGATGACGTCAGGCGGATTGGAACATCCCCCCTCCCCCTCCTCCTGTGCAGGTTTGTGTGCGCCTATTACTGTCATCCAGTTTTCCTGATTACCTGTAATTGACAGTAATGACGTATGCAATGTCAGTGATGGGGGGAGGTTGTTACGTGCAAAGACACTTTTGGAGCCCATGGATTTGTGACACGCAATGCCAATAAAATATGCACATACATGTCACAGAATGCATCACGGTATTAGGCAATATCTTGTGTAATTTATTGATTGATTTTAAATTGGGTTTGCAATATCTTGTTCAATCCTTCTGGGCTTTAATTGGATTATGTGTGATCTTTTTTTTCCCTGGCTGTAGATAATAGATTGTTTTGTTTGTTTATTGTTGTCTTTTCAGCTGTGACGACATCTGTATATCTATCTATCTATCTATCTATCTATCTATCTATCTATCTATCTATCTATCTATCTCTCCGTCCGTCTGTCTGTGAACATAACTACGTACATGCACGAACAAATACAGGCAGACAGACAGACATGAGTAGGTAGGTAAGAAGGTAAGTTTGTCATGTAGGCAAGTTTGCTGAGTAGGCAGGTCGGGTGGGTAGATAGAACATATAGATTATACGGGTTAATCTGTTACATATATTAGCCACATTATGGTCTAAGTTGAGGGAAAGCCGGGATTGTGGCCTTTGTGGTGTGAATGGGTACAATGTCAATCTTGTTAGAGAGCCGAGAGGAGAGTGACATGTCTGTCAGACCGCCCCTGTTGTGTTGGGACTCCTTGTGGAGGTATAGTGACACTGTAAACGTCCTGTGCTTGTCGTAAAAGGCGACCAAAGGGGGTTGGTCTGATACACAGGGTTTGTGGTTGGTGAGATTGTAGTGTATGTGGATCAGGGGGTTTGTACATTATATTGTAAATTTAAAATTACCAACAAAAAACAAACGTAACATTACCAACATATTGTAAATGTAAAATTAACAAGAAATGTCAAACTGCCAACAAACAAACGTCAAATTACCAAGAAACGTCAAATACCACCAAACAACAAACATACAATTACCAATAAACAACAAATGCCAAATTACCAACAAATGCCAAATTACCAACAAATTTCAAATTACCAAGAAACAACAACAGTCAAATAACCAACAAACACACGTTGCCACTATCCATTAGCCCAGCAGACGTTGCCATTGACGTCATCACGCAAGGGGAGAGAAGGCAGTCCATGTTGTGAAACACAATTCTGCCCCCTTACATTTGACGCGGGAAGTTCTGGTTAAATTTAGCACCAAGGTGACTGCGCATTGCCCGTCTGTCTGACTCCATGACAGCCGCTACTGTTCATAATTAACACACTGCTGATAATGAACACATTGTTCATATTTCAGTGGTGAATGTCCTTCTCAGGATGTTACGATGAACCATAACTCCATCTTGATTTTATTGATAAGTTTACGTTCAGTAGTTTGCCATGGCTTTGTTAAGAAGTCAGAATTGGAGCCCAACGTGTAAGGGTTGATCCCAGACCCCTCACCGTTAGCATGTGAATTATCACCCTGGCCGTGTGGTGTTATTGCCGTTTGCGTAATGATATTAAAATGCCTGTACTGAATATAGTCATCGTGTGCCATGCCGGTAAGCGTGGGCGGTCATGTTTCGCCATCTGTCACGATCACCAGAGTCGTGGATCAGCTCAGTGTTCTTGTCTCGACTATGCCACGTGGCCAAGCCATCCAGGTATTTACTTCTCTGCCTTCCCTTGTTGCTAGTTATCATCAAGTTCTTTAGGTTATTTATTATCATAACCCCCCCCCTCCCCCCAAAAAATGGGATTGTCTGCTGTCTGCTTCCTTTAAAGAGTTTACAGTTTTCATTTGTTTCTTGTAGGACTTGCTCATTGGTCTTTCTGTCTGTCCATGGTATTCTTTGCATTTTATATGATTAAAGTAACTGACAAATTGGAAGTTAATTCATTCATTCATTCATCGTGCGCTTTAGTTTCTTCCACTTGTACGGTCTGGGTGGATTCTGCCAGACATGCTAGGTTTGTCGTACGTGTACGTCTGGGTGGGTTCTGCCAATATACAACAAATGTACAATTACCAACAAACAACAAACGTAACATGACCAACATGCACTGACTGTTGACCGTCTCGTCCACAGAGTGTTGAAGGACGGCTGTATACAAGATTATCAGATCCCAGACGATAGTCACGTGACCTTGTTGCCAAATATGGAGTCGGGCCTCAGTGTAAGTATCTGAATGTTTTGCCTGTCCGTCTATCTATTAATGTGTCTGTATGTCTTTCTTTCTGCCTATCTATCTACCTGTCTACTTACCTATCATTGTGTCTGTGTACGTGTATGTCTACCCAGTCTCTGCGTCATACATACACACACACACATACATACACACACACATACACACACATACACACACACACATACACACACACACACCCAAGTACTCAAGACCAAACTCAATGTGGGATACTACCACGTGTACATGCGGACCTCCCCAGTACTCGGAGTTCGTGCACAGTGCTCATGTTCTCTCTATATGATCAATTGGGGTGGGTGGCGGAGCCTCAATCACTCATGAAGATAATATCTATGTGTCATAAACATGATCTTGTAGAATAATAAAGTAGAAATGATATCTTTCACAAACATTCGAAGGCCAGGTCACCCCCGACCTAGGTCAGATACGTCCCAGTTACCACTCACCTCTAGCTATTTTGGGAATCTAGGCCAGCAATCTGAGGTCCAAATATAGAATTAAGTCATTCATCCACGTCTGTCTGACACCCGGTTTTTATTCATTATTGTGTTGGCTGTATTAAATTAAAATCATCGCCATTCTTTCATGACTTCCTGTCATTTGTGACGTCCGCGCATGCAAATGACTTGGGTTCACGGCAAGTGTGAATGGTGGCGTGGTTCCGATGCTTCGTTGCTAGGGAAGCCCGCCCTGTTTTGCCCCTGACAGGTGTTTGTGAATAATTAATGTCGACGTTGTTTGGAGCTTCCGTGTCTTGACATCATAAAACATACATGACATGCGTCGGCCTGTGTTTCAGGCTGTGTCATGACATCACAGAACTCATGTGACATACAGTAAAATAAAAGGAAAACACGTGACCATTTTAAAAGCTTTGGGGTGTTGTGGGTATAAGCTTTCTAGCCTCATACTTTTATAGACAAATTAGCTCTCCATGGTAATCTGTGTGATAATGTGTGGTGTAATTAATATTCGGTTATATGGCGATCTGAAACAATAATGCTACCAATTATCATCAGAAATGTACCGAGAAGTACAAGCTTGTAGCAACGCTATTTTCGAGCGTGTATGTAAATCAAGAGTTAATTGGACACGTGAAGACGCTAAGGTTTAATCAGTGGGTTCGCCTAATGGCGAAGGTCAGTGGTAATATGGGAAGTTAATCCACACGCGAAAATCAGTCCAGTGCACTAGAAATAATAGTGTGTGTATGGACTACACTTCAGTCCAAAGCGAGCAAATAAGAACAAAGATCAGACAACTGAAGATGTGTATCACAAAGAAAGAAAACCGGACCACGGTATTGTCAGAAATCTACTTCACTGTCTTACCCAACTCGTTTTTGCAGCCATTTCCCAATACAGTATCCCACATCAGTCTGTATCTTTCAGGTGTTGAAATCTGCTATCACCAAACAAGGCAGTGTACCCCACGGCTACCACGTCCCCCCTATCTTCTAGAGCGTGTGACTGAGTCTAGCTGAATCATGATTACAGTGATGTGGAAATAATTCCCACTACTGCGAACTATGTTCTCCAGGCAGGGTGTGTGGTTGTGTTATCTGCGTGACCCTCCAACACCCACTTGATATCTTGTAGCAAACGCCATAGAACTGTGGCATCCTGTTCTGACCAACCCGGACCCGACCGGCATAGAGCATGCGCAGTCAGACATACTTCCTTCTCTGGCACAAGGTAAAACCAACGGTGAAGTCAGTCGACATTGTGCGGTTAATTTTACCTCACAAGTTTACTTTATGCATTCCTTTGTTCTAAACAAGGCAACAGATTGTACAACTTTACCTCACGAGCCCACTTTATGCATTATAGTGTACTAAACAAGGCAACAGATTGTAGATTGAACAACAATGAATGCCACCAAGTCCAAATGGGGCAGAGAATACCCACAACACACACAACACGACCATTAAACCACACACAACATGACCATTAAACCACACACAATACTACCATTAAACCACACATAACACGACCATTAAACCACACACAACACGACCATTAAACCACACACAACACGACCATTAAACCACACACAATACGACCATTAAACCACACACAATACGACCATTAAACCACACACAATACGACCATTAAACCACACACAATACGACCATTAAACCACACACAATACGACCATTAAACAACACACCACAACATGATACCATACTCACAAAACGACACACAACATCAAAGCACACACACACAGACAACACAACACACATCAAACCACACACAGCACAACACACACCATCAAACCACACACAGCACGACACACATCAAACCACACACAGCACGACACACATCAAACCACACACAGCACGACACACACCATCAAACCACATACAGCACGACACACATCAAACCACACACACACACACATCATGACACACAACATCAAACCACACACACACAACATGACACACAACATCAAACCACACAACACAACACACAACATCAAACCACACACACAACACAACACACAACATCAAACCACACACACACAACATCAAACCACACACACAACACACAACATCAAACCACACACACAACATCAAACCACACACACAACATCAAACCACACACACAACACACAACATCAAACTAATAAGAGTTAAAACTCAGTTTTCCCGGGCATTATTCACGGTCAGTCTACCAACCATTCAACCAATCAACCAACCAACCAATCAACCAATCAACCAACCAACAAGCCAATGTATCAGCCAACCAACCTGACATTTCTCCGACCAGCATATCGCCCTGAGCTCCAAATAGCAGGGATGCATGTGAGATGACAACGTTACGTGGGTGGTAATTGGGTCGCTGAAACCCTGGCTGCTATTGGCTGGTAGTTAGCGCAAACCAAATCCTTATTTGGTAATATCTACCTGAACAAAGGCAAATATTTATCAATGAAACAGCTGGGTTGATTGTTCTATTTTCCCGGATCCGTGCGCCGACTTGCCCCTCGTGTGAAATCTCATAGCTAAAAACCGGCCTTTGGTCTAAATAGTTGTGGTCGGGTTATTGTTTACCTGCGGTTTTCAGTTCCCACCTCACCAGCTTGGCTTGTTCCCAGGCAAAGGAAGAGTTTTTATATCGTGTGTGGAGAAGCTACAGAAGATGGCGGATACAGTGGCTGTAGGAAGTTAGGCAATGGGCATGGGTTTGAATAATAGGGATACTAGAGTAATGGTAACATTAAAGAAACGGACTTTGGTTAGTTAGGTAGTTAGCTAGTCTCCAGAATATCCTCATTGTACACCGACCCATTGAGTCCATAACTACTCAGATCCCCTCCTCAGTGTCTCCTTCAGCGTGTAGCGGTCGACAGCACCAGATATTTGTTGGTTAACCATTCTTTTCTTATTTTTTTTTTTTTTTTGGCTTAAACGTATAGTTAGTCTATTGCATTCATTCAGGACTAGTATACACATTCATATATCTAGGTGCCTTGATAACATTATATGGAAGATGTATCATAGAGATGAATAACATAATCATCATCATCAAATGCCCCGCCAGCTGGCGTAGGTGTTGATATTTCTCCATAGACCGCGGTCTTTGATTCGTGGCGTACATCATTACACAAGGGTGCAGTCACTTGTGAAGCAACCAGGACTGCAACAGCTGTGAAGAAGAGACAGAACAGAAAAACCACTGCAAGAGATCCTCCTCCTGGAACGTCAAGCATTCTTTATCCACATTGTCAAAGAACATTTCGAGTCAAAATAGACCTTATGAGCCATCTTAGAACTCACGGCTCCATACTTTCAACCCCACTGGATGAAATGAATGGTCATCATTATTCTTGATGGACAAACAACATGAACACCAGCTTTAACACGGCTGTGGACTGGACAATAAGTAGACGAGCAAACACGAAATCCCTTGAGGCCTTGTAGACATGGGTCTACAGAAATATGCTGAGAGTTGCCTGGACAGTCACAGCGGGTAATCTGAGCTCTTCGAAGGAGACCAAGACACACACAAAACTGGTGAGAGAAATTAGGCGTAAACAGCCAAATCATTTTTTAGGCACGTTATGGGAAGAAATAAGCTAGCGAACTTGGTGACAACAGGCAAGATTGAGGGGAGTGTTACAAGGGGAAGGCAGAGACGTAAATATTTAATCTGGGTGGCTTGACCACATGGCATGGTCAAGACAAGAACACGGAACTGACCCGCGGCACTGATGATCCTGTAAGTTGTGGGAACATGGCCGCCCACGCTGACTGGCTTGGGACATAGTGAATGAATAAATCCATAGAGATAACTTATCACAAACCTCAGAAAGAGGTAGTTCTCATTGTTTACTACATTTAGACCTGTCGATTGGACTAAAATGTTGACTTCTCGTCCTTGACTTGGGGACGTAAATTGCAAGTCCCTCAGAAGCCTGGTGGCGAATGACATTGGTAATAGGGAAAGCTTATTCACATGCAAAAATCAGTCCAGTGAACTAGACGTGTAGCACGTGTGTGGACTAGGCTTAAGTTCAAAGCGCGAGAATGTAAATAATAAATAAACATAAATAAATAAATAAATGAAAACTGGAAGATGTGACAACTGGCGTGGTTTGCCTTTTCACGCGGCACGGAAAGGTGTCAATGGATGCATTGATCCATGCTGTTGAAGACCGTAAGATGTGAAGAAGGGTGATGGCCCACGCCAGTAGGCATGGCATGGCCTTAGATGATGATCGTGTCGAGAAACTATACCACGCACGGGTGGACTACAACATCAGCCATCTGTGCTCTGGTTTTAGTTGGTGGGAATTAAGGAGCGGGGCTGTGTCCAAATTGCGTTCCCAAGGTTACATTTATGAAAATTGATGGTACTTGCTGACCTCGTCTGCACACACGATGTTTTGTTTGGTAAAGTGTTAGTGGTTACTGGAGAATATACATCACAGCGCCCCGTATGTATCAACACTTTACTGGAGGATCACCACAGCATCCCAGACCAAGCAACAGATGCCCAGTCTCCTCCAGGATGTTGTCACTTGCAGGCGGTGGTCGTTCCAGAAACACACTGGTTGTACTCCAGGCCAAGAATACCATGAACCGACAGAAAAACCAACGACCAAGTCCTGCAAGAAACACATGAAAACCATAAACTGACTAGAGAAGTTAGACGCAGACAAGTTTGTTTGTTTGTTTGTTTGTTTTTTTTTTTTTTTTTTTTTGGGGGGGGGGGCACGTTATGAGAAACAATGATCTGGAGAACTTAGTGACAACTGGCAAGATTGAGGGGGAAATAACAAAGTTAGGTTAGAGAGGTAAATATCTGGCCACGTGGTATAATCAGACAAAAAACACAGAGCTGGTGCACGACTCTGGTGATCGAGTGAGGTAGCGAAACATGACACCCACGCTCATCGGCATGGCTCATGATGATGATAATGATTGTTTTCATTAACTGCTGGGCGTAAAATTGTCTAGATTTTAAAAATGTCCTTCTTTGCTACCATTCCCCCACCCAGACTCATGCTGTAAACCTGTGACATTTGTTTCTGCGAGTTGGTGTGTCGGGGCGATTCTGCAATCTCGTTTGGGTGAACAGGTACGCACGTATGTAGAAATACATTCCGGGGGTTAGAGAGGCGAGCCAGTGTGGGTGTCAAGGTATGTTATGACACGTCACCAGGGTGTCTGTAAGTCTCACTACACTTTGTATGTAGAACAATTCTGAAAAATTGAGTACATGACGTCATAAACAAATGTGCTAATAAATTCATTAAATTAATTTAATAGTTACTGCTATGGTCAAACGCTGTTTTGGGGAAGTTGGAATGTACCAATGAAGTATTCATTATAACTTATTCAAAAAATGTCTAACCGTAATGCGAGGAGGATGTTGGTTATCAGGAGATCTTGTTTTAATTCTTTGAACAACCATCCGCGTGTGTCGACTGCCATTACGAAACACTTGTTCAATGGGGACAACCCGTTGCGGTGAAGTTGGAACCTCGACTAACTAACTAACTAACTAACTAACTAACTAACTAACTAACTAACTGATTGACGTCTAACTAACTAACTAACTAACTAACTAACTAACGACAGATGGAATGTCAGAAGCTGAAAAGATAACGGTAACAGTTGTCATGGTTGACATGCGCGCACTGTCTTGTCATGGTTGACATGCGCGCACTGTCTTGTCATGGTTGACATGCGTGCATTCTGTGGTTTGTCGCAAAACCGGTGCAGACAGCGCATGAATGCATCGACTAGGTGGTGGCTGAACACACACCAAGCCAGGTAACCTTTCATGTGTCAAAGGGCACACGCCCATCGCTGGGGCAGAACACACACACACACACACGCACGCACACACACACACAGTGCCTTTGAAGTCCGGTTTGAGATTCTTCATCGTCACTGCTTGGGACCACGAGGACGGGTCCTGCTAGCGTCTCGCCCTTATCTGCGAAGTCTAAAAGTCCGATACACCTCTTCGGGGGAAGGTGAGAAGGGGTATATCATTCGTCCCTTGTTTTAAACATTCATTTTCTATGTTGTAAACCGAACCAGGTCTGCAACAACAGCCAGGGGCGGGCGTCTTAACCTAAGAGCCACTCCTGTCCATTAGGTGGCAGCTTATGAGCTGGGCGTTGTCTACTCTCCATACTTTCTGACTTGCTCCGTCTTGTACTTCAGACCTGGGGTTTAGCCGTGTCTCGCCTTCTCTCTGGAGCCGTGGTGACACAGTAGTTCATCTGTCTGTTTGCCGAGACTTTGGTCGAGTTCAGCTCTCAGCTGTAGCGAAATTCTGATTCTCCTTTTGCTTTCTCCAACTATTCTGTCTGTCTGTCTGTCTGTCTGTCTGTCTGTCTGTCTGTCTGTCTGTCTCTCTCTCTCTGTCTCTCTCTCTCTCTCTCTCTCCATCTCTCTCTCTCTCTCTCTCTCTCTCTCTCTCTCTCTCTCTCTCTCTCTCTCTCTCTCTCTGTCTTGTCTTACCAAGCCTCCAAAGCAGCACAGTTTTCCCATGTTTGTTTGTCTCAATAACCAATGTTTATCTCAGTAACCAATGTTGGTCTCAGTAACCATTGTTGGTCTCAGTAACTAATGTTGGTCTCAGTATAAAATGTTGGTCTTATTAACCAATGTTGGTCACAGTAACCAATGTTGGTCTCAGTAACTAATGTTGGTCTCAGTATAAAATGTTGGTCTCAGTATAAAATGTTGGTCTTAGTAAGCAATGTTGGTCTCAGTAACCAATGTTGGTCTCAGTAACTAATGTTGGTCTCAGTATAAAATGTTGGTCTCAGTATAAAATGTTGGTCTTAGTAACCAATGTTATTCTTAGTAACCAATGTTGGTCTCAGTAACCAATGTTGGTCTCAGTATAAAATGTTGGTCTTAGTAACCAATGTTGGTCTCAGCAACCATTGTTGGTCTCAGCAACCATTGTTGGTCTCAGTAACCAATGTTGGTCTCAGCAACCAATGTTAGTCTCAGTAACCAATGTTGGTCTCAGTATAAAATGTTGGTCTCAGTATAAAATGTTGGTCTCAGCAACCAATGTTATTCTCAGTAACCAATGTTGGTCCCAGTAACCATTGTTGGTCTCAGTATAAAATGTTAGTCTCAGTATAAAATGTTGGTCTCAATATAAAATGTTGGTCTGAGTATAAAATGTTGGTCTCAGTATAAAATGTTGGTCTCAGTAACCAATGTTGGTCTCAGTAACCAATCTTCACTAGCCAATTCTTGATGGATCTATCTCCTCGTCCACATCCCCGCCCATTGAACTGTAGCATTAATATTGGCAGGCGGACGTGTGCTAGTCAGCTGTGTGCTAGTCAGCTGTGTGCTAGTCAGCTGTGTGCTAGTCAGCTGTGTGCTAGTCAGCTGTGTGCTAGTCAGCTGTGTGCTAGTCAGCTGTGTGCTAGTCAGCTGTGTGCTAGTCAGCTGTGTGCTAGTCAGCTGTGTGCTAGTCAGCTGTGTGCTAGTCAGCTGTGTGCTAGTCAGCTGTGTGCTAGTCAGCTGTGTGCTAGTCAGCTGTGTGCTAGTCAGCTGTGTGCTAGTCAGCTGTGTGCTAGTCAGCTGTGTGCTAGTCAGCTGTGTGCTAGTCAGCTGTGTGCTAGTCAGCTGTGTGCTAGTCAGCTGTGTGCTAGTCAGCTGTGTGCTAGTCAGCTGTGTGCTAGTCAGCTGTGTGCTAGTCAGCTGTGTGCTAGTCAGCTGTGTGCTAGTCAGCTGTGTGCTAGTCAGCTGTGTGCTAGTCAGCTGTGTGCTAGTCAGCTGTGTGCTAGTCAGCTGTGTGCTAGTCAGCTGTGTGCTAGTCAGCTGTGTGCTAGTCAGCTGTGTGCTAAATATTCTAGATCACACCCATACTTCATGCGGATATTACTTCTATATTATACATTTATACTGATTCTTATTTTCCCCCCAGCAATTACTTTCCCGTGAAAGCTAAGCTGTCATAAGAACTACGTCTTTGTCCCGACCTTTCAACCACGCCCAGACAAATCTCCCTGAACAAGAATGTCCCCATAGTTAACTGGGTGGGGACAACACACTTGGTCCTAGTATTAAGTTAACGTCAGCTCTGGCAGTGTCGGCGTTTGTGTCCTGCTTGTGTGGAGGACATTTTGGGGGCCAAAGTTTCGCGGAGAAATTGAACCAGTTTCTAAATTTAATCGGCGTATAAATGCGCGGTAGGTGTGGGTGCAAAACATGCCTGGTCGACGCCATCAAATCCGTGTTGTCCACATTTGAGAGTCAACGGCTAGCCATAAACTTGCCAGCTCTTTCTAAGTTTGTCGACCGAATTCATTCAACACAATGAAGGTATGTAGAGAGTATAATTATATTTATAATTTCTACCAGCGTATAATCAACTTCTACACTCATTTATTCCTGTCTTTATCTGTTGGTTGTTTGTGCTGCGTGTTCAAGTTGGTTTTATCAGTTCTTCAGATTGTGCAACCACTTCTACTATCAGGCGATAGCTAAAATAATAGACGTCATTTATTGTTGTAATGATTATTTCATTTATACATCCATTGTCAATGTTTTTAAAAATCATATCCATTGTCATTGTTTAATTTGTTAATGAATTTCCTCCTCTTTGTTTTTTCGGGGTGTATTGTAATTATCGTCAACAATAATTTATTGCTATTATTAATTTCATCGATCTCTTTGTTTTGGTCAGTCGTGAGGGTCTGTTCGAGGCGCCACGGAAGATCGGCTGCCCACCAACTCTTCTGTCCATTGTGGAATCGTTCCACACAGGCATGAAGGGTATAATCAAGATTAGTGGTGCAGCTTCAGAAACGTTTGAAATCAAGAGTGGAGTTAAACAAGGTTGTGTACTTGCTCCCACCCTCTTTGGAATATACTTTTCACTTATATTGAAATATACCTTTCGTGATCAGGATGATGGTATATACATTCACTCACGCTCAGATGGCGGCCTCTACAATGCTCAGAGGTTGAAGACCGAGACTAAAGCTAGATGGGAGATAGTTGCTGTTTGAAGATGCTGCTACCATTACGACCCACACTGAGGAAAAATTGCAACGTCTATTAAATGCATTCTCCAATGCTTGTTCTGAATTTGGTTTAACAATTAGCAAAAGGAAGACACAGATTGTGTTCAAGGTGCACATGGGGTATCATGAATCTTTATTGATGACGCAGACTGGAGATAGTAGACCAGTTCACATATCTAGAATCGGAGATATGTGTTCACATGCAACCCTTATGGACGAACATTTGCCGTGCGTATTTGTCTGATCAGTCACATTTGCTACAGCCATGGTGTGTAGTTATGCCTTTTTAAAAAGCACAATGTAACAAGCTATCGCTTCTCAAGACGGCATGGTGCTAGTTATTATTATTGGTATTATTATTATTATATTCGTCATCGGTGCGTTATTTCATTTCTCAATACATTTTCACTTCCTACCGTACGGTATATGGGGGTGATTGTTGTCATTTTAAATATTACTATTATTACTACTATCTTTAACTGTTACTGTTTCCATTGTATCTACATTTTCTCATGTATACTTTATGTGTTTGTTTTCTGTTTTATAGAATCGTTGAAGTTAATCGGGGCCAGAGGGTCACCGTTGCAAAGTGGTTAAATCGTTTGCCTCACACTCTGTAGATTGTGGGTTCGATTCTGGAGACTCCCGGGGACTATCACTGTAGCTACGGAGTTCGTGCTTTGTGTGGTGCTCTCAGCAAGCGGGTTGTCGATCTGCGGAGAGAGACCCGGTTAGATGGGATAAAATCCGTCTCGACTTGAATACTTTATTCACTTTATCATATAGTGTGGTGATGGGGGGGGGGGGAGAATAGGGCGGGGACAGGTGACAAGGGTTAAATGTACAATTACATACAGCTTTCTCTCTCTCTCTCTCTCTCTCTCTCTCTCTCTCTCTCTCTCTCTCTCTTTCTATCGCTCTCTAGCTCTCTCTCTCTCTCTCTCTCTCTCTCTCTCTCACCATCTTTCTATTTCTGTCTATCTCGTTATCGCTCTCTCTCTCTCTCTCTCTCTTTCTATCTCTCTCTCTCTTTCTATCTCTCTCTCTCTCTCTCTCTCTCTCTCTCTCTCTCTCTCTCTCTCTCTCTCTCTCTCTTTCTATCTCTACAAATATTTATATATATATATATATCCCTCCTTCTCTCTCACACGCGTTGATACAGGTACGTGCCTCATGTAACAACCCATTTCACGCGGCATCTTCGCAGTTCTTGGTGGTGGGATTCTAACTAATCATGTCTAGTCCTGACTGCCCCGTGGCCTCGTTTATCAAGCTCTGTCTCCCGATTATCCCCACCCGGCCTCGTACTCCATCATTGCTGATCCGTGCCGCCGTTCCGTCAACCTAGCACGCACATTCTACAGGTCCGTAGAGAACTATCGGTCCGGATATCGGCCATGTCTAGATTGCCATGATGCAATGTTCTAACATACTTCTTCTTTCTTCTGTCCGCCGTGGCTGTCGTTTGTTGATTAACTTACCGGTTTTCAGAAACTGAAACATGAGAGTACTGGGGATACCCGCGAGGTCCATTAATGTCGTCATCGCCATTGTGCAATGAAAGACATTAATTGCTGAGGACAGGAAGCACGTAGGTATCAAGGCACGGAAGTTGTACGTCTGCTGAGGGTCTTGGTGGCGTAGTTGTTAGTAGACTCGACTGTGTAGTCATGTGTTCTGGTTCCTCGCGGGTCGGACTTTTTTTTTTTTTAATGACTACATAGATGCCAGGACGACCGCGCCTCGTAAACTGGGAACTGGTTAGCTTTCAGGTTTGAGGAGGTACGATGGTGAGGAAAGTAGGTGGACCCCTCACCCCACTAGGTCTAGTAGATGCGGCTGTTAACCACTTCACATTTCTACGGCACTATCTGCCTTTACACTAGCTTATGTTGTTTTGTATCTGAAGGTAAGCTGTGTCAAGTGTGATCTGACGGGTCCAGGTATTTAATTGTGATCTGATTGATAAAGATAATTGTTGATTGCTATCTAATTGGTCCAGATAATTGTTGATTATAATATGAATCCATCCATTGGCACCTTGCCGTCTTGACAGACGATAGTTTGTGCTTCAAAAAGGCATAACTTTTACCCATGGCGGTAGCGAATGTGACTGATAAGGCCAATTCGCGCTGTAAATGTTCGTCCACAGTGGGTGCATGTGAACACGTGGTCATTTCCACCACCATGCACCATCTTACGTCTCACACGCTCGGTGTGTGACTTATCTGCAATAATGTTCTTCTTTGTCTTTATTCCGTTTCTGATGCTTGTCCTCCATGCAACACGTTCAGTGGCGTCTTGCTCCCAATGTGCATTATCAATGCCTGAATATGAATGGACCTGATGTAAAAGAAGAGCCACAGAGGTGAGAGACATTCAGAGGACACATAGTTCAAGAGCTGACACGTCCACACTGGAAGTTCAGCCTCTGAGTTAAGAAACACGCCTGCTACATGAGTACCTATAGCTGCAGAAGTACGTGCGTCTCTGGACTCTCCTTCAACCTCTTGAGTTATAGTGATTTTCTGTAGGGTGAAATGGTCTAGTGATCTTTGTATGCCTCTGTTGCTGCTGCTGCTGCTGCTCCTCCTCCTCCTCCTCCTCCTCCTCCTCCTCCTCCTCCTCCTCCTCCGTCTTCGTTTGCTATGCGTCTGTTCCGGCATGGGTCTCATACAGAACGGTTATCTCTGGAGGTCTTCTGCGGTCCCCTTGAGTTTCTCTCGAAGGTCGCTCCATTTGGCCAGATTTCTTCGCTCAATTTGGCCAAGTCAGGGTCTTGTAGAACATATTTTGGAGTTTGCTTGAATGCTCCAGAAAGGGCAAAAGACGGGGTCAATGAGTCCCATTCGATGGAGGTGTCCTCCGAGTTCACAATGTCCTGCTCCGAATCTCAAGTTTATGGTATCTGCATTTCTGCCCAACTTGTGTATGATGTCGTGTTCTGGTTTGTAGTTTTTGTTTTCTTTCCTCCATATTGTCCTGACAAATTATGTTATAGCGACAAAACCAGCTGCCCAGCAGTCACAGAGAGTGACACCGCCATATACCATATATGATGAAAATGTTTGCAACATAAGCCCACCACCTGAGATAGCCAAACACCGCTGCGTTAGTTTGTTTCTCCATCTGTATGTCCTGAATGAGTCACAGCCTGGGGAAGATATGTCCCGCCAGCTGTTAGTTCCCCCCCCCCCCCCCCCCAACCTGTGAACATCGGAAAACGTTGATCCTAGGTAAAATTGCCTCCCATACATTTTCTTTCCAGCCTTAACCACATCTCCAACTAGGGTTAGACTGCAGCTCGCCTCCGTTCCGACCCGCCTCCCGCCAGCTATGACGCAATGTATAGATTTGTGACTAATGCCCTGTCGTGTATTGACATTCTCACCGGTTGTCGCCAGGGCGCCTGTGTGTATATATGCTTGATATTGCTTCGGGAGCAACTGTTGTGTGAAATTATGAAATATTGACAAGCAACCGTCCATTTAGGACATCTTAGCAACGATGACATATACCGCGCGTTACCTTCATCACGAGACAGCTGCCAAAGCAATCAGGAAAAGAGGCAATTACAGATTACCAAATTATGGTTCTTGGCTGTGGAATAAAGTGACTCAGCGTGTTGTCAACGATCTTTCATCTTTGATTGTATTTTAATTTGGCCGTTTCGGTCTCCCCTTTTGTAGTTTTCTCTTGGCTACTGTCGATCATGTGGCAGATTAACGAGCAGGACTGATTATTGCTGGCTTATATTGCTGGCTCATTTTTGCTTAATTTGGCTGTTTCGGTCTCCCCCTTAGTAGTTTTCTCTTGGGTACTGTCGATCATGTGGCAGATTAACGAGCAGGACTGATTATTGCTGGCTGCGGTCAAGAGACGCGACCTGCATAAATGCCATCAGTGCTTGCTTGCTTGCTTGTGTTTGATGGCTGTGATCTCCAGCGTGAAGTCCTGAATGTCGGATGAAGACATCCTGTTGTCCAACATCAGTGTGATGTCATACAGGACCTGAGGTTTGCGTGAGTATCCGTTGTCCCATGTCTGGCTTATTGGTGTGCAGACTGGTGGTTCCTCGCCGTGTAGGCAGATACTCTCCGACTTCGGAGGAAGAATGCCTTCAGGAAATTCGACTTTGCTCAAGAATAATGCAGAGAAGCAGCACCTATATACCCACGGGGGTTCAGCTATCTCCTTCCCCCGCCTCCTCCACCATTGTGACCCGCCCCTCCACCATTGTGACCCGCCCCCTCCACCATTGTGACCCGCCCCCTCCTCCTTTGTGACCCGCCCCCTCCACCATTGTGACCCGCCCCCTCCACCATTGTGACCCGCCCCCTCCACCATTGTGACCCGCCCCCTCCACCATTGTGACCCGCCCCCTCCACCATTGTGACCCGCCCCCTCCACCATTGTGACCCGCCCCCTCCACCATTGTGACCCGCCCCCTCCACCATTGTGACCCTCCTCCTCCACCATTGTGACCCTCCTCCTCCACCATTGTGACCCTCCCCCTCTACCATTTTGACCCGCCCCTCTACCATTATGACCCGCCCCTCTATCATTATTATCCCCGTCTCCACCATTTTGACCGGCCCCTCCACCATTTTGACCGGCCCCTCCACCATTTTGACCGGCCCCTCCACCATTTTGACCCGCCCCTCTACCATTTTGACCCGCCCCTCTACCATTATGACCCGCCCCTCTACCATTATTTATCCTCCTCTCCACCATTGTGACCTGCCCCCTCCACCATTGGGACCCGCCCATCTACCACTGGTACCCACCCTGCCTTTCTGTCCGAAAACGAAGAGAGTGTATTTATGCAGATGTACATAGCCACACGATTATACTTTCTGATGTATCCTGATATTCAAACATAATATGTGTTGCGCGTTTGTTTTACAGCGCAGCACGGTGTTATTTCTCTACAAATCCTAGCATGTAAGAGCAAAACACACATAAACATGTATGGTAATTTTACAACACAGCTCTGTTATTTACATCTGCATCTTGGAGTGAGGGAAGGGACAGGGAACGGGTGAGTATTGAGCAGATAAGGAGGCTACATTGCTCTTTCTACACCAGATCACTCTGCTCTATTGTCAACACTCAAGTGTAGTAGAAGAGGCGTGTTGAAACAACAGATGCGCACCCCACAAGGCCTAACCTCGTCTTTCTTTGCCCTTTGTGTTATAGGGTAGATCATGTCAACAGTCGCCAGGCACCCAATGGTAGAAGATGAGAAAATAACAACTTGTGACCGCCTGGAAGATTAGCCAACACTACGTCATAGATGGAGGGGGTGTTACTATCCGTCACCTAGTGACACCTGGGAGGAGGGGCTTCGCGTCAACTGATGGTGCGTTGGTTAAGAATGATGCTGTCTACTGTCAGATTACACTTAAGGGCGCGACCTCCAACAATGGGAAATATCGGATCATGTTTTTTTATTTCGTTCAAGGTTCACCCCGTCTTCCTTCCCCCTCCCTTGTTTGCCATTGCGTAACATTCCGCTGGCAAGACAAGTTACTCACGCACACTAAAACCCAGAAGGGGATGTACGCGGGTCGAAAATCACCCCGATGCAAATTGGAATTTCACAACCGCCAGTTCGCGATCACTGTTCTGATAGCTTTTGCTGTCCCCCTGTACCCCTGTTCCGTTGTGAGTGTTCACGCTCTGATTGCAATCGATCTGTCCACAATCCGTACACAGAAAGCCGTTATGTGGAAAGGGAGAAGAGAGAACACGCGCAAGAAACTGGAGAAGACAAGAAAAACCAAACTTCCTCCTCAATCACACTGGCATTATCTCGCCTCCTCTGTTGGCCCCATGCCGGTTTTTCCTGAATGAGTAAAAAGAAAATCGATGGAGATCGATACAACTTACGCACGAGTTGACCTGGTTTACTCATGCTGTGGACCAAACTCATTCTTCACATTCGGGGGTGTCAGGGTGGATGTGGCGCATTTGCATGTTTCCTTCTTCTTGTTACATGGCAGGTAACTGAATTCTCTCTCGTCTCCAGGCGCAGAATCCGTGTTTTCGTGGAATATTTTCTTTGTTGTTGTAGATCCTATCCCTTTTTCAAAATGTCACGGGGGATATTGAACTGTCTTTGTGTACCTCTGCACTTTTTGTGAAGAATTGGGATCTAGTTGGCCGAGTATGGTAGTACGTTAGGGACGCTGTAATCCCGAGTGTGTCTATATGTTTCGTGCATGTTTCGTGTATTTAATTTGTCTACAGACAGCTGTTTTATAACACTTCTAACCCATTTAATGTGTGCACATCATGGCTTTTTTGTGTTACTTCGTGAAACGCACAAGGCTTGAGCAAGTGATGGACTAGTGGGGGGGGGGGGGGGACGTTCTGAAACGACCTAGGAAACAGCATGGATATATATATCATTTATTTGATTGCAATCATGAACAAGAACCCGACAAATTGTCAGATTGAAATCATACGCGTAAATCAAGATTCAGAAATATCAAATATATGAATGCCGTCGTGGAGCGGGAATCAACATTCTCTTTGTCCCTGTGTCAGGGATTTAATCCAGATTGAGGCATGTCAGCAATGTGACTGCAGTCAAATGAATGGAATCAATATTCTTCGTGTCCTCTTGTGAATTTGGCAGGATTTTGTAATGATTATTTTCATAGCACTCCTCAATAACTCCATAAGGGCCCCAGTCTCCTGTCTGAGATATGCACCAGCACCCAAATGTGTGCACACCAACTACACATGCTGTAGGTATTCTTTCTCTGAACGCGTTGAACATTTGTACGGGTGCCCTGGACCTGTTGCCTTTATCTGAGATGACTAGACGTTGCATGCACTACCCGGGGGATGTACTATTTTCACGTTTCTTATTTTGTAAGGCGAATCACTCGAGTTACAAGTGAACGCCTTACCCTTCAGCCACATTTGCTGGGTGACGGAGGAGAGAAGAGACAACCACTACAAAGTTACACAATGTTACAAGGGGTTACGTGTACAAGAATCGACTACATTGCGCCGGGTTCTGTCCCATATTGCATTGCCCTCCTCAAGATTTGATTATGGTTCAGTTATGGTATTCTTACTCGCTTTGCACTGCAGCCTTGTCCACACACGTGCTGCTATGTTACAAGTGATTGCAACTGCACTGATTTTGTGTGTGAGTTAGCTTCCCCTCGCCATCAGACACGGACTTCTAAGGTACTTGTAATGAACGTCCCCAAGTACGGGACCGGTGTTCATAACGAACTCCCTTCCGCGGTCACCAGAGAAGTTGTAATCGCCAACCTTCGGCCGCGGTGACCCACAGAGATATCAAACAATTGCAATTTATGCACGATCACAACTCAGAACAACAATTTATACACGATCACAACTGAGGACAACAACTTATACCAAGATCACAACTAAGGTCAACAACTAATCCCAAGATCACAACTAAGGACAACAACCAATCCCAAGATCACAACTGAGGTCAACAACCAATCCCAAGATCACAACAATGCACAATCACAACTAAGAACATTTTATACACGATCACAAATAAGGATAACAATTAATCCCACGATCACAACTAAGAACAACAACTGAGGACAACAACTTATACCAAGATCACAACTAAGGTCAACAACTAATCCCAAGATCACAACTAAGGACAACAACCAATCCCAAGATCACAACTGAGGTCAACAACCAATCCCAAGATCACAACAATGCACAATCACAACTAAGAACATTTTATACACGATCACAAATAAGGATAACAATTAATCCCACGATCACAACTAAGAACAACAATCCATGCACGATCACAACTAAGAACATTTGCCTTGCTTTTGATTTCTGCTTTAAACATGGTTGAAGTCCTATGCAGGAGGTTGCAATCAACCCCCCGGGTGGATTTGTTGGGTAAATTTCCCTGTGACTGATTAGATCGAGATTGTCTTGAAGACAGGTCGCCGACTCTTGTTGACAGACCGGGTGCCATCAACGCCGAGCTCACGTAATGAGGGTAGAGATCGATGGGTTGGGCTCCTCGGCGAGGAAGTGGCATCCAGCGGGTGGGTTTTTATTGTGAGGTCAACGGCGAATGACGTCATCGCTGTTGCCCCCGCGCCAAACGTCCTTGACTGAGGTCAGGTCAATGCTCTAATTTTTTTTTTGCCAGGCTCCTGGATCAGCCAGAAAAATTAGGTCAGCGAAGATTGCGGGATCGGAGATAACAAACAAATAACTGAAGCATGTCCTACAGTATTTCATGGCACAGGGCTGCTTTACTTGACAGCTGCCGCCGGCGCCGACATGTGACCTTTTCGACATAAATGGGTGACAATTAAGAAATGTCCAACCCATGGTTTGCCGAGAGAGAGAGAGAGAGAGAGAGAGAGAGAGAGAGAGAGAGAGAGAGAGAGAGAGAGAGAGAGAGAGAGAGAGAGAGAGAGAGAGAGAAACGACTGGCGGGGGCTGTAACATTGGAGGATGTATCAGTTCCGTTCGCAGGACGCGAGGATAGCACCAGTGCGTCGAGTACATTAACCTGTCTTGTTTTTGTGCGGGTTTAAGCGTAGGTTTAATGTTGGCACTACTACTACGATGGTGCGGTGGGAGATTTGAGTGAGGTAGGCGATCTATGGCGCCACGTCTGTAGAAGGCGGTTTGTCCGGTGTAGCTTTCTGATTTCAACGCATGTCTTTGTTATCACCTAAGAGAAATCTTTGTTGCAATGAGGATATGACAAAGTGAAATTATACAAACAGAAATGTCTAGATCTGGGGGAGAGTGACGTCAGACGTTGACACGCGTGTCTGTGCTTGTTCCTGTCCTGTCGAGGCTCTACACATGCGTCATAAACACGATCGTGTGGCCGAGTGGTGTGTTTGACCACGCACCTGCACATTCTGCGATCTCCAACAGGACACAAGCTGATTTGTTTCATTGTATTTTGTAAGCCCGTTGCTCACTGAATACAGCGCATGTTGTAAATCTAGGTTTCTGATTGGCTAAAGTGTGACAGCAGCGGAAAAGGAATTGTGTCTTAATCATGGGGGGGGGGGGGGAAGAGAGATTTGGGGCTACCTTTCCTCTTCTGCAATATGGCGTAAATAATTGTTATGGTTTAGTAAACTTGACAAACGGTGTGTCCCATGACCACATAATACAATAGCAGAATCACTCCTGATGCCAATAGCCAGAAAATTACACAGACAATAGTGGCATCATCGCATCAGACAGTAGTGGCATCATCACATCATACGATATCCCCTCCACCTTCCCCCTTCCACTGCTCCAAAATACAAGCAGTAGTGAGGAAATTAACGGTTCACATCACTTCAGATAACTCTTGGCATTACTTGTGGAAAGCATTAGTTTTGCTCATATTCCAATCATGGTGAGAATTGAGAAGCCATTTGTGTGTCTCTGTATATTGTAATCAATTTCTCTAGATGATATTGATGAGTTTGTTTATTTACTTTCAGCTGCACCACACAGATAAAAATATAGTACAGGCACTGGAAAATCTCACGGAAAACCAGGTATGTGTTTGTGTGTTGTCCGTTTGTGTGGTGTGTATTTGTATGTTGTATGGTGTGCATTTGTGTGGTGTGTGTTTGTGGTGCATGGTGTGTATTTGTGGGGGTTTTATTTGTGTGGTGTATGTTTGTGTGCTGCGTGTTTGTGTGGTGTGTGTTTGTATTTTGTGTTTTTGTGTATTTGTATGGTGTTTGTGTGTGTGTGTGTTTGTATGGTGTGTATGTATGTGTGGTTTGCGTGGTGTGTGTTTATGTGGTGCATATTTGTCTGGTGTGTGTTTCTGTAGTGTGTGTTTATGTGTTACATAATCTATCTATATGGTGATGCAGCTTGCCATGCCTTGTCCTGTATGTTGTGTAATGGTGATGGTAGCTTGCCATGCCTTATCCTGAATGTTCACATCTATTGCTAGGACATGACCAGATATACGGTGATCTTTACATGTGATTAACATTTGACACTTCTGACACAGGTGAGTGACTTCCTGTCCGGCAGAAGCCCTCTCATGTTGGCCATCCACATGGGTGAAAACATGGTGTTTGTACAACTGCAGCTGTCCATGCTCCAAGGCCAGGGACAATGTCCACCCCAGGCACGTCCCAGTTCCAGTCCAGTTACTCCTGCCACCGCAGCCGTAATATCCCCGGCTGGATTGTCTCCATCAACATTAGCCGAAGCCACCAGGTGTTTATCCCAGAGGCTGCATAAACTGCACGGAATCAACGTCGGTTCCAAGTTGACAGTGAGTTGTGTGTGATTTTTCCATGATCACTTTCAAGTTTGGGTTTTCTCTTTCCTGCACATCTGTACTGTTCATTTGGTTATTCAGTCTGTCCTCTCTGTTCCTTGTCTGTAATCTGTACTGTTCATTCAGTAATTCATACTATATTCTCTTTGTTTCATATCTGCAGCCTGTACTGTTCATACAGTTTTTCTTAGTCTGTCCTCTGTTTCATGTGTATAGTTTGTATTGTTCATACAGTAATTCATAGTCTGCTCTCTGTTCCTTGTCTGTAATCTGTACTGTTCATTCAGTAATTCATACTATATTCTCTTTGTTTCATATCTGCAGCCTGTACTGTTCATACAGTTTTTCTTAGTCTGTCCTCTGTTTCATGTGTATAGTTTGTATTGTTCATACAGTAATTCATAGTCTGCTCTCTGTTTCATGTCTGTAATCTGTACTGTTCATTCAGTAATTTATAGTCTGTTCTCTCTGTCTCATGTCTGCATTTTGTACTGTTCATTCAGTAATTTATAGTCTGTCCTCTCTGTCTCATGTCTGCAGTCTGTACTGTTCATTCAGTAATTCATAATGTGTATGCTTTGTTTCATGTCTGTTTTCTGTTCTGCCCATTCAGTTATTCAATCTTATTATGGTAGAGATACATTATTTTCATCAACCATAAATGCTCAATTAATTACATAGTTAAAAAGTTAGTTGCATCTCCTTTACAGGATGTAGCAGTCTACCCCGGCATTGTTTGACTGTTTGTTATCTCTTGGCAAGTTTATGTTCAGTAGTTTGCCATTGCTTTCGGAACGACCGGCACTCATACCATTTTCATAAAAAACCAACATAAGGCAGACTGCTGCCAAATCGTCTGCAGCTGTGTTTCAAACGCGGTGTGCGGGATTATGAACTGCACCCTTAACCTCTTCACCACAGAGTAAAAATAGTAACCAATGAAATCATTGTTTGTATATAGTTTTCTCATTGATTACTCGTTGTCTCACTGTGGTAGAAATACATCATTAACATGAATCAGAGGTGGGCCTGTAATTAAAGTTGTAGTTTATAAATATTAAACACATCTTATCTAATTAAATTTAAAATATTTGGATGAGTTACAGTTTATTTTTAATTATTTTCTTTTACCAGATGAAGGAATTTTACAGCTGTTATTGCCTTATACTAATTAATTAGCTTAATTAATATTATTTATGTACTTATGTTATCTCTTTCCGGTGTCAGAATTAAATAATTGTCATTTCTGAACTTTTTTTTCCCTCTCTGATGTTGATGAATTAAATCATTGTCATTTCTGTACTTATTCTCTCTGACGTTAATGAATTAAATCGTCATTTCTGTACTTATTTTCCCAGTCTTCCACAAGTCCATCTACCTCAGTCACGCCACCTGTAACCACGGAAAGCCGAACTCCTCCTGTTGTTGCATCATCATCAACTGCAGAGCCCGCCTCACCCCAGAGGATATTCCAGCACCTACAAACTGTACCCACTTTATCATCTGAGAGCTCTATTCCCACTCCTCCACCAAGCCCTGGAGCTGTCATCAACAGTATGAAACATATAGGTCGTGGCATTTATACTGGGACCTTCCAAGGTTGGTTTACTGCTAGTTTCGTGACCTTTAGTATTTTTTAATGAGGTATTGTTGTGATTTCACATAGTTTCTTTGTCTCATCCTTGTTATCATCATATAGTTTCCTTGTCTCATCCTGTGATAATCATATAGTTTCCTTGTCTCATCCATGTTATCATCGTATAGTTTCCCTGTCTCATCCTTGTTATCATCAAAGTTTCCCTGTCTCATCTATGTTATCATCAAAGTTTCCTTGTCTCATCCATGTTATCATCAAAGTTTCCTTGTCTCATCCATGTTATCATCAAAGTTTCCTTGTCTCATCCATGTTATCATCATAATTTCCCTGTCTCATCCTTGTTATAATCATATAGTTTCCTTGTCCCGGGTGACAGATCTGTCGCAATATTTCCCAGTTACCAAGGAAGCATTTCACCTAAAAACACTCAGAAAAGAGACGTAGAGACAACAATAAATAATAAGGAAATGCCGACAAGTACAGATCTGCATGGGATAACTAAGGATAAAGCAGCTGGTTGAGCACTTCTGCCACAACTGGAAACAAAGGGCTAAAGAAAAAGGAAGTGTTTTACCTGATCTCTTTCATCTGTTTGCTTGTTGCTGTACTACCTATCTAACACATACTCATTTGACCGTGTGCAGGAACACTGGATCCCTCACTTCAGGATGGAAATGGCCTGCCAAGGAGAAGTGTGAGCACCATCCTGCACATCCTAAATGATCTTCTGGTTGCAGCTCCTCAAAACTCCTCCTCACCTCAAGGCCATGGACAGAAAGCTGCCTCCGTGCAGGTGGCCTCCCCCAGCCTGACCTCATCACTGCCGCAGTCTCCGCCCCAATCACTGACACTGTCTCCGCCCCCAAGTCCAGTCAGCAAGATCAGAGCAGGTCAGTACTTTCAAAGTTTCTGGTCTAAAATGAGCTCCCTGCTATCTACTTCCTCTCTGATGTAAAGTTCTACTTCCTGTCTGTTGTCTTCTTGTCTGATGTAAAGTTAGTTTACTGCTATCTACTTCCTGTCTGATGTCTTCTTATCTGATGTAAAGTTAGTTTACTGCTATCTACTTCTTGTCTGATGTAAAGTTAGTTTACTGCTTTCTACTTCCTGTCTGATGTCTTCTTATCTGATGTAAAGTTAGTTTACTGCTATCTAGTTCCATGACAATTTTCTGAAGGAAACATATTTATTTGCAGCCACCGAACTGGTTCCTAAGTTAGTTTACTGCTATCTACTTCCTGTTTGATGTCTTCTTATCTGATGTAAACTTAGTTTACTGCTATCTACTTCCTGTCTGATGTCTTCTTATCTGATGTAAAGTTAGTTTACTGCTATCTAGTTCCATGACAATTTTCTGAAGGAAACATATTTATTTGCAGCCACCGAACTGGTTCCTAAGTTAGTTTACTGCTATCTACTTCCTGTCTGATGTCTTCTTATCTGATGTAAACTTAGTTTACTGCTATCTACTTCCTGTCTGATGTCTTCTTATCTGATGTAAAGTTAGTTTACTGCTATCTAGTTCCATGACAATTTTCTGAAGGAAACATATTTATTTGCAGCCACCGAACTGGTTCCTAAGTTAGTTTACTGCTATCTACTTCCTGTCTGATGTCTTCTTGTCTGATGTAAAGTTAGTTTACTACTATCTAATTCCTGTCTGATGTCTTCTTATCTGATGTAAAGTTAGTTTACTGCTATCTACTTCCTGTCTGATGTCTTCTTATCTGATGTAAAGTTAGTTTACTACTATCTAATTCCTGTCTGATGTCTTCTTATCTGATGTAAAGTTAGTTTACTGCTATCTACTTCCTGTCTGATGTCTTCTTATCTGATGTAAAGTTAGTTTACTGCTATCTACTTCCTGTCTGATGTCTTCTTATCTGATGTAAAGTTAGTTTACTACTATCTAATTCCTGTCTGATGTCTTCTTGTCTGATATAAAGTTAGTTTACTGCTATCTACTTCCTGTCTGATGTCTTCTTGTCTGATGTAAAGTTAGTTTACTGCTATCTACTTCCTGTCTGATGTCTTCTTGTCTGATGTAAAGTTAGTTTACTGCTATCTACTTCCTGTCTGATGTCTTCTTGTCTGATGTAAAGTTAGTTTACTGCTATCTAATTCCATGACAATTTTCTGAAGGAAACATATTTATTTGCAGCCACCGAAGTGATTCCTAAGGATGATCCAGAAAACTCCATGCTGAGGGACAGGATGCAGCGCATACAGATGCTGCTGGCACTGCGCAAGGAAGAGCGCAGGAATCGAAGAGAAACTGTAGCTCCCTACACCAGCCACAGATCTCTACAGAAGATCACTTTGGCAAATATCCCATCATCCTTATCAGCTTCCTTATCGGCTGCATCGACATCCATGTGCATGGCTGCCAGAGCAACGTCACCTGCTGAAGACTCTGATGAAAGTCAACATTCAGAGAGCGGCAGTGACCCATCTAGCAACTACTGCAAGCCAAATATAGAACAGGATTCCCTGGCCGTATGAAGGCCTGACGCCAGCACCTGAGATTTTGTTCCCACCTTCAACCCCAAAGAAGGTGCCATATTTGTCCAGCAATGCCCGCTACAGAGGCAGAATTGTTTTTGCTGAAATAATTGCGTTTTGTTTTTACTGTCAGCTCTACAGCTGTTCATTGTAGCTTGTCATGGCCCAGGCAAATAAGCTTAACAAGGGCAGAACGTCAAGCTTCTTTTGTAAATGTTTTTGACCGCACCTCCTTAGTGCCTGTGATTGGTGAGCTAAATCTGTCACCAGATAGTGAAGGAAGCCGTAGGTTGTCATGGATGTATCTTTTTTTGAACTTATATTTATCACAAGTATATTGAAATATACATTATTTTTAAAAAATTTTCCTTAACACACACATTAGATATTTAATAACCATAACTTTTGATTATGAAAGATATTTTTACTTTTATAAATTTTCTAATTTACATACATTTGTTTTACTAATATAATATTTACTAATTTACAGTGAATCATGGAGACATAACTGAATATAAGTAACAATTGCTAACTATGAAAGGCAACTATTCATAACTCTGTTTTGCAGAGAGCTCCTATTCATTGATTGACATTTGAAACTTTTATACAGAAGTGTTTAAATAGTCATTCAGTGTGCTTTTCATAGTTTTTTTTAATATAATTGGTATATTATAAATTGTATATTATTTTTCTTTGTATTTTTTGCTACTAGGGTCACAATTTTAGTTGCTTTTGTAGGTCAACAAAACCAAACATTTATGTACGGATAGATACAGGCAAGAGATGACGTTTGTTCTGAAGATGGTCACTTGTTTGTTTTGGGTTTGTGCCTGGCCAACTGACCGAAACGTTGGCCAAGAGCGACTTGAGGAGGTAACTTTGAGGTTCCGGTCAAAACTGAATTACTATGAATAAGTTGTATTGATATGCCAGTTTTTTTTTTTTTTTTTTTTAATATTTGTTTTGTTTGTTCATAACCTAGCATGATTAGTTGACTGTTGTTGTTTAATTTGTCACAAATTATCTACCATCTATGTCACATTTTGATACTCTGAAAGATAAAATTGAGATGTGAAGTATTATTGATATATGAAAGATTGTAAAAATATAAAAGAATGAATTACAAAGTGAAAGATCGTATCACATTTTGTGGTTTTAAGAAGTGAGATACAGAACAGAAATATTACAGACATATCAGAATATACAGTTGTACAGGTTGCGGAAGTGTAGATTTGTCTCTTGTAGATTTGTCTCATGACTGTTTTCATACAGCAGATTCCCTGAAGCTGTACGAAATAATTAGTGCTATCAACACAGGGCAGCGCTGGTGTAGTGGTTTGTGTGCAGCCCAAACTGGCCTGGATTCAGTCCCCTGTGGGGATATTTGTCCTGACCTGTATGGCTCTGGGGTCGAGGTCACATAAAAATGGGTATCAGACAATTGTCTAGGAATGAAAAGTGGTGAGGTCAGACAATTGTCTAGGAATGAAAAGTGGTGAGGTCAGACAATTGTCTAGGAATGAAAAGTGGTGAGGTCAGACAATTGTCTAGGAATGAAAAGTGGTGAGGTCAGACAATTGTCTAGGAATGAAAAGTGGTGAGGTCAGACAATTGTCTAGGAATGAAAAGTGGTGAGGTGGGGTGCTGGCTACCCCACCTCATGTCACGACCTACAACATTTGAAGGTCCAACAGTTCACGTGTCAAAGGCAGCTTTCACGATGAGATATCCTTGACCTTGTCAATTTGAAACAAGCATAAACCCCAGATTTTTGTCCTAATCCTGCGACTGGTCTAGCAAGCTGGCAGGGGATTTTCATACTGCTCATAGAAAAATTAAGAAGTATAAATGGACTGACCCTAATGGATATAGACCCGACAATGTTAAAAGACCGTGAGATAGATCAGTGATTCAAAAAATAGGCACAATGAACATCTGTGGTTTTAATAGTAAAGAAGAAGAACTTATAGAAACAATGGAAAATATACGTTTTGTCTACTCTGGAGTGGAACATGATGGAACAAAAGAAACGAAGAAGCGGCTGCAGCTACTCTTGAGTGGAACAGCAAGACATGGTGTAGAAATAGTCATAGAACCGTGGCGAGAAAAACAAAAAGACTGGGAGGAATGTGGAGAAACCCTGAATAAAAACTATAAGGAGGCAACTAGAAACTTCTGTAAAAAGATCAGTGCAATGAGAACTAGAAGAGAACCCTTTGACCCAACTGAAATAATTAACAGCAAGAAAGGAGAACCAATAAGTGAACAAAGATATCCTAAAAAGATGGAGGCAGTACTTCGAACAACTTCTCAACATTCCATCAGATGCTACAGGAATTCAGGAAACCAACATAGATGCCTTTGAAGAACTAGAACCAGACCTACCGAAAAGAAGAAACTGGAGAAGCCATCAGATTAGCCCCATTGAATAAATCACCAGGACAAGACGAAATACCAAATGAACTTATTAAAGCAGCAAGAGAAGTACGAACAGCATGGCTGCAAAGACTATTTAACCATGTTTGAGTAGAACAACATACACCATGAGACTGGGGAAATGCCATAATTATTCCAAATTGGAAAAACAAAGGCAGAATCAGAAGAAGAATTACAAGACCACACGAATAGTCTAAACGAAGTGTGCAAGGAACATAACATGAAAATAGGCACAAGTAAAACATAGGAGGTAATTACTGTAACCAAAGAAGAAAACGGGAAAAAAAAAGATTCATCTACCCCCTGAAACTAGTAAATAGCTTCAAATACTTGGTAGGTATAATATCATCAAATGGCAAATCAGAAGACTAGATCGAAAATAGATGCAATAAGGCAAACCAACTCATTGGACAAATGGCACCAATACTAAAGAACAAACATGTATCAATAACTACTAAGAAAGCACTTTACAACACAATTTTCCCACCAACTCTATGTTACCAATGCCAAACCTGGACAATGACAGAAAAAGAGAAAAGAAAATCACAACAGAAATGAGATTCCTGAGAAGAATACTCAACGTATCAAGAAGAGAGAAAATCAGAAATGAAGAAATCAAGATTAAAGTGGAGGTTATAACAGCGCTAGATTTTATTTCATAGAGATGCGTCTTCTTCGCAGATGCTAAGAACCCCATGGACGGTTAAGAAAATGGTTGCAAGTACTGAAAGACATATGACATACGACATGAGAAGACAATCATCATTTGTTGGTCATGTTATGTGGCAAGAGGTTCTGGGGGATGTTGTGACAGACAGGAAGATTGAGGATGTCAGGGACAGAGGGAGAAGCTTGTGAATGGAATGACAGATTGACACAGGAAATGATTCACAGTTGATCTTGTCCAGAACAAAGTGGACAGATTTTTGTGGAAGAGAATAATCGCCCTTGCAAATGTTCATGTCATGTGATGATGAGCTAACATTATATAACATTCTTTATTTAACAAAATGTGCCATGTCCATTATTTTTCACACATATTTTGCAAACTAGCAAAGTTAGTTTTTACTGCTTTATTTCTTTCCCTGCTCCCCTTCCTGCATGTATGTTGCATATGCTACATTACGTGTGGGTAGGTTTTAATTATATAAGTTTAGAACTTGTGAGCTTTGTCAAGTTATTCCAATTTGTGATGTGTACAATCACATGCATTCATTTAGCAATAATTTGTGTCAGTTTTCCCTCACAATATATTGTCTCTTGACATGTTTTCAACAGCAAATTGACTTTGCATGTATGATTTCTGTACATCTTTCAGCACCTGGTGGCATGTCTGCATTGAGTGTGGTCCCAGAAAAAGGAACAATCATTTATTAACATGTAAGCGGCAATAACATATTTGCAAATGTTCCATTCACATGTAAGACATAAAAAAATTGTATTGATAAATTTTGGGAAGTTGTATGCAGGAAAATGTAGCCTATCAGCAACAGATTAATATATATATATAGGGCATTTCTGCATACCTGCCAAGTGGCGCATTGTAAGTTTTCTTTCTTTCTTTCTTTCTTTCTTTCTTTCTTTCTTTCTTTCTTTCTTTCTTTCTTTCTTTCTTTAAATTACTTCTAATGTAAACTATAACACACAGTGTCAAAGTGTTTTCATTATGGGTTTTTTCCCCACATTATGCCACAGAAATGTTGAGTGTGGAAGAGCAATTTTAATAAATGAAAAGAATTTACATGATAACATCAATTCTCCTGTCAAATAAAATTCTGGCACTTGCTGCATCAACTTTCAGCCATCTTGATACGTTGGCAGTAACACAAGATCTACGTACTTCATATAATGCCTATTAAAATTTAAAGACAATGTTAACAATGACAAAATATCTATGTATTTCATATAATGCTTATGAAATATTAACAATGACACAAGATCTATGTGCTTCATATAATACATATGAAATGTTAGCAATGGCAAAAGATTTGTGTGCTTCATACAAGTATAGTACGAACGAAATGTTAGCAATGACAAAAGATCTGTGATTTACAGTTCAAATGAAGTGTAAGATCTTTTTGGTGCAGCATTTGTAAGTCTGGCTCTGGGGGTTGGCAGGTATGTCTCAGTGTCAGTTTTGTCTGTCATAGTTGTAACTATGTTGTATCATAGTTGTAACTATGTTGTAACTGACAAGTCCAGAATTTCCAATGTATACACTGATGTCTGTCAACTGATTTAGAGAGTGATGTGATCAAGACAAAATGTATTGACATATTAACTACATCATTATATTAACTACATCATTATGCAGGCAACACATTGTGTTCTTTTGAGAGTTTGCTATCTGTCTAAATCAGTCAGTTAGGTCAATATTCCAGATTTATTTGAGATTTGGCACTGCTTAACTGCTTTAGCCCCGAACAACATGTGATGCACATTGCCCCCTTCCCATTGGATCCCAACTAATGCATATGTATGATTGTCCCTTCCCATTGGATCCCAACTAATACATATGTATGATTGTCCCTTCCCATTGGATCCCAACTAATGCATATGTATGATTGTCCCTTCCCTTTGGATCCCAACTAATACATATGTATGATTGTCCCTTCCCATTGGATCCCAACTAATGCATATGTATGATTGTCCCTTCCCATTGGATCCCAACTAATGCATGTGTATGATTGTCCCTTCTCATTGAATCCCAAACATTGTGTAATGTGTTCTCTAGTTTTTACGTTTGGTAAGGATATACTATAGAAATCTGGCTTCCCAGTAGCCACTCCCATTGTGTATTTAGCCTCTGTGAAAGTATTTTCATAGTGGTTATCCCCCAGCCCCAGGCGTCTCTGTGATATCCTTTTGTATTTAGCCTCTGTGAAAGTATTGAACTCGTGATTTTCATAGTGGTTATCCCCCAGCCCTGGGGATCTCTGTGAGATCCTTGTGTTGTTGAAATAGTTAAATCCTTATTCTAGCTTTCATGCAGACATGTCACTGATAGATTTTGCCAGAGACATTGTCATCATCATCAAGTGCCCTGCCAGTTAGTATAGGCATTCATGTATCTCCACGGATCTCAGTCTATGGTGTTCTGGATGATATTCCTCCATGCTACCATCTCAATCCAACCAGCATCATTTCTCTTGGCCTGCCTCTCTTCCTATTAATCTTCCTAGTTGTCAGTGTTATCAATGTCTCTCTGTTAGTCACTTTTTTCAGTGTTGTATATAATGTTGTAGTTTTATTAGCTTCTTTCAGGCAATCATTAGTTAGCCTGGCAGTCAAGGGAATTCACTTCATTTGTCTCAAGAACGACATCTCTGTTGCTTCCAAGTTCTTCATAATTTTATTCACATACATTTCTAAATTCACTGTCATACAGCAAAACAGGTTCTGTATAGCATTTCAGCACTCTCATTCTTACATTCAATGATAGTGACTTACTGCATAAGATACTTTTCATTTTCTGAAATGCAGCCTTTGCTTGCCCTATTCTGTTCTTAATCTATGTTGTGCATCTTCCATCTGATGTTATAAATACCCCTAGGTATTTTACAATTTTTCACATGATTAAGAATGTTCCCTTCTATTTCCATTTCGCATTTTGGTGTCACATTTTATCTTTGATATCACAGTTGTTACTGTTTTCTTGATATTCAAGGAGAGTCCTTTCTTCTCACTCTCTGTTGTCCAACAATTGTTGTAGATCTTTTGCATTATCTGCCACCATTACTGTGTCATCTGCTTAGCATATATTGTTTATACAAGGGGGATTCAAATGAAAACCTTAGTAGTGAACCCAGAATGGTTACACATGCGATCAAGTGAATTGTTTTTACAGAAATCCAAGCACTTTATCAGTGCTGGAGGACTTGCATTGAACGTAGTGGTGAATATATTGAAAAATGATACATTTGTTCTTTACCTTTTCAGAATATATTCACCCAAAAAAAAACATTTAAGGTTTTCATTGGAAGCCCCCTTGCATTACAACCTCCGATTAGTATTCCTAGCATCTCTTTAATCTCTCTCATTATTACACTTCACTATAGAGGGAGAAAAGATCTGGTGACAAGACACATCCCTGCCATACCCCTAGCTTTATTGGTTTATAATTGCTCTCTTTATTTCCCATTTTAATTGCTGCTACCTGATTCCAGTAAATTTTTTTCATTATTCTGATCAATGTTGACATCTTCCAACATTTTAGAAATGGCACTGATTAATGTTCTTGATATGTCCCAAGACATGCCACTAATGTTCTAGATATGTCCCAGACATGCCACTAATGTTCTAGATTTTCACCCAGACATGCCACTGATTATGTGTTCCAGGTTTGTTCTAGTTATGCCACTAATATTCTAAATTGCCACTAAAGTTCTAGATTTCTCCCAGACATGCCACTAACATTCAATATTTGTTACAGGTTTGACACTAATGTTCTAGATTTTCACCCATACATGCCCCTGATTAATGTTCCAGGTTTGTTCTAGAAATGCCACTAATGTTCTAGATATGTCCCATACATGCCACTAATGTTCTAGATATGTCCCATACATGCCACTAATGTCCTAGATATGTCCCAGACATGCCACTAATGTTCTAGATATGTCCCAGACATGCCACTAATGTTCTAGATATGTTCCATACATGCCACTAATGTTCTAGATATGTCCCAGACATGCCACTAATGTTCTAGATATCTCCCATACATGCCACTAATGTTCTAAATATGTCCCAGACATGCCACTAATGTTCTAGATATGTCCCAGACGTGCCACTAATGTTCTAGATATGACCCAGACATGTGACCAACCAGGCCAGCTGTCTCAAATAGAGTGCACATTTCTGGAAGCAGCTAGGAGAGATTCATTTCTAGAAAATTCCTTTACAATAATAAATAAGAGGAGAAGAAAATGATAAGAGTGGTTGCGTGTGACTGACAATACGATAATGAATGTAAATATTTGCAAATATAATACTAAAATGACATGTCAATTTATATATTTCATAGATTTAGTAAACTGATTTACTAGATTGATTTTTGTAAAGTATGCATATGTCATTACATATTTTTATGCCATGGATTTGGGAATATAATGTATATCAGCATTTAACTGGAATCTATGTTTCCCTGAATAATGTCATTTCTATTATTGCATACATTTTTGCAGATTTATAAAGCTAATTTATAATTTAGCTTTCCATTTCTGAATAATTCAGAATACATTTGTATGTAATTAATTCATATCTCCGTGTAAAGGGGGGTAATACTCGTTTAAATGTGGAGTTTACATAATTATTGATTTTCAAATTTTATGTCACAAAAATATTTATAATCATGTTTGTGTCATAGACACATTCAGCTGCCATCGTTTGTGTTAACATGTGCTTATACATAAGTTAACATTTCATGGAAGCACTGAGCTGGCTGTGTGGCTTGGGGGGTAGTCAGGTGCACAGTTACAAAATTCTCTGACATACTGACTCAAGTGTTCAGTGAGCCATTGGCAATTCGGAACAAAACCTCTTTGCGTTGATTTGAATAGTATAAGGTGTCGACTATTCAGAAAGCAATGTCAGGCTACAGAATTAACATTGCCTAGTAAATCCTAGTAAATCACAAACAGCTGATCAATGCTGGGGTTGATTGCGACATCCTTACATGACATGCAACTAACTTTTAACTTAGCTCTGCATTTTCAGTGGCCAGGTTTTGCTGACAATAATTCATAACCTGTCTTGGTACTGCTGTACCCTGTCTCCGTTTTCTAAAATAAACTCTCTGGATGGAGAAACCAAAGAATGCGATTTCACGAAATGACACTTTTAACAACCTGAGTCGTCATAGAAGATTTCAGTTGTGCTCTGGTCGTGAGGCTAAAAGCCCTGAACACTTCAAAACTGAACACTTTGGTTTAGTCGCACAGAGAGAATGAAGGTGGAGTCAACAGTATCAGGGCAATAATTCTATTAGCCATGTTTTTCATCCTGTCAAACTGGCAAATTAGTAACAGGTATATTTTGTAGAGAGCAGGTACAATTTGAAACATGGGTGGAAGTGATCTTTCACTTACAGCCAGTTCAGAAAGATATACTGACCCACTAAACTCCAGCATGATACTGATCATGTGGGTGGAGCTTCAACATGTGGGTGGGGCTTTAACACGTGGGCGGAGCTTCAACATGTGGGCGGAGTTCAGGCATTCAACACACAGCTAGCTTGTGCACAATCCACACTGTGGGTTGTTGGAATTTTCATAAAATAAGCAAAGTGTGCTGAAGTGCCCTGATCCTGGATAGTGAATAGCATGTGTGATTTTGGTATACACACAATCTGGTAATTGCTGATGCTATGGGTTTAGTGCACTGTGCTGAGGTTCTCCTTGTGTGGAAGGGAACTGGAGCACTTATGGAGATACCTGTGTACAGTCAAAGTGAACCTCATCCAAACCAAACTTGGTTAGTTTCTGAATATATGTACTTGATGACATATTCCCCAAATGCATCAGTGTCATATATACTAGGTAACTTTACTATACATCCAGATGGTGGTCTTTCTTAGGAGGTTAGTTCAGCCATTTACTTCTATATCATCAAACTATAATCCATTGTTTTGTTGTAATAAATATGTTAGATTCACAGTACCATGATATTTGCTACTTTCAAGGTACAGTGATACATATTACTTACAGAGAAAGATTATATGTATTACATTCACAGAAAGATAATAAATATTACATTCACACAATGTTGATATGTATTACTTTCACAAAAAGATGATAATTCAGAAGTAGTTTTAGTACCGTTTATAAAAGTCCACATTTGTCAAACAAACTTGACTTTGAGTTGCTATTTGTCCATGTGTGTGTCTGTGTTTATGTGTGTTGTACTGAATGTGTGTCTATGTTTAATGTACTGAGTGTGTGTCCATGTGTGTGTGTTTATGTTTGTTGTACTAAGTCTGTGTGTGTGTTTTTGTTTGTTGTACTGAGTGTGTGTGCTATGTGTGTGTGCTTTTGTTTGTTGTACTGAGTGAACACTGAGGAAACAACGCTAACACAGTGGCTGGACACTCACCTTCTGACCTAGTGACCGTAGGTTCAATCCCCAGCTGGGTACATTTACATTTTAAACACTTGACTAAGCTACCAGGTCGACCCAGCCTAAAATAGTCACCCAGCAGGTGCGGACTGATCTGTGAAAGTGGGAGTCCAGGCACTCGAAGGTGGGTCAAAGGGTGCTTCACTTTGCCGACTGAATGAATAGTTGCTATTTCCTCCACTGTCTGACTGAATGAATAGTTGCTATTTCCTCCACTGTCTGATTGAATGAATAGTTGCTATTTCTTCCACTGTCTGACTGAATGAATAGTTGCTATTTCCTCCACTGTCTGATTGAATGAACAGTTGCTGTTTCCTCTGCTGTCTGACTGAATGAACAGTTGCTATTTCCTCTGCTGTCTGACTGAATGAACAGTTGCTATTTCCTCCACTGTCTGATTGAATGAACAGTTGCTATTTCCTCCACTGTCTGATTGAATGAACAGTTGCTATTTCCTCCACTGTCTGACTGAATGAACAGTTGCTATTTCCTCCACTGTCTGATTGAATGAACAGTTGCTATTTCCTCCACTGTCTGACTGAATGAACAGTTGCTGTTTCCTCTGCTGTCTGACTGAATGAATAGTTGCTATTTCCTCCACTGTCTGATTGAATGAATAGTTGCTATTTCCTCTGCTGTCTGACTGAATGAACAGTTGCTGTTTTCTCTGCTGTCTGACTGAATGAACAGTTGCTGTTTCCTCTGCTGTCTGACTGAATGAACAGTTGCTATTTCCTCTGCTGTCTGACTGAATGAACAGTTGCTATTTCCTCTGCTGTCTGACTGAATGAACAGTTGCTGTTTCCTCCACTGTCTGACTGAATGAACAGTTGCTGTTTCCTCCACTGTCTGACTGAATGAACAGTTGCTGTTTCCTCCACTGTCTGACTGAATGAACAGTTGCTGTTTCCTCTGCTGTCTGACTGAATGAACAGTTGCTATTTCCTCTGCTGTCTGACTGAATGAACAGTTGCTATTTCCTCTGCTGTCTGACTGAATGAACAGTTGCTGTTTCCTCCACTGTCTGACTGAATGAACAGTTGCTGTTTCCTCCGCTGTCTGACTGAATGAACAGTTGCTGTTTCCTCTGCTGTCTGACTGAATGAACAGTTGCTGTTTCCTCCACTGTCTGACTGAATGAACAGTTGCTGTTTCCTCCACTGTCTGACTGAATGAACAGTTGCTGTTTCCTCCACTGTCTGACTGAATGAACAGTTGCTGTTTCCTCCACTGTCTGACTGAATGAACAGTTGCTGTTTCCTCTGCTGTCTGACTGAATGAACAGTTGCTGTTTCCTCCGCTGTCTGACCGAATGAACAGTTGCTGTTTCCTCTGCTGTCTGATTGAATGAACAGTTGCTGTTTCCTCCGCTGTCTGACTGAATGAACAGTTGCTATTTCCTCTGCTGTCTGATTGAATGAATAGTTGCTGTTTCCTCTGCTGTCTGACTGAATGAACAGTTGCTGTTTCCTCTGCTGTCTGACTGAATGAACAGTTGCTGTTTCCTCCGCTGTCTGACTGAATGAACAGTTGCTGTTTCCTCTGCTGTCTGACTGAATGAACAGTTGCTGTTTCCTCTGCTGTCTGACTGAATGAACAGTTGCTGTTTCCTCCACTGTCTGACTGAATGAACAGTTGCTATTTCCTCTGCTGTCTGACTGAATGAACAGTTGCTTAGTTGCTGTTTCTTCTACTGTCTAACTCAGGGGTCACCAAACTTTTTTTCACGGCGGGCCGGATAACTGACAAAATGACGCGCGTGGGCCGGACACTCATTCTGTACAATACTTGCGCTCGTCACCGTGGCGAAGATCTTACGGACGCGGTTCGTAATCCCGTATACCCACGTTCGAAATACAGCTGCGAGCGATTTGGCAGCAGACAACGTTGCGCCGGTCGTTCGAAAAGCAATGGTAAATTACTGAACGTAAACTTGCCAAGACATCAACAACAGCAAACAATGCTGGCGTTGTCTGAAAACGTCCTGTAAAGGAAATACAACTAAATTTAACAATAATTGCAAGCTATAATGAAAGGTCTGGGAAAAAAGACGAAAAACTAAGTTAATCATGGAAAGGGCGTGCAATGCACACAAACAAACAAACAGAGACAACCAACATATTTATATTTATTTACTAAACAAAGTTATCAAAGAAGGCGACGTTAGAAAAAAGATAGTTACATCAGACATATTGTGCACATATCCGAATCTCACAAACTAAGCAGCAAAAGAGGATAGTGAGTTTTATGAAACTGACGTGTGGCTTTCAAAATACCATCAAAAACTTCAAAATACCATACCGTTTGGTTTGGAATTGCTGGATCCAATCAAGAGTATTGCTTTCAAATGTTCATCAGTCAATCTCATTCGATGTGGTGACTTCACAGACTTCTTTTTTGAAAATGTTAGCTCACAGACATATGTTGTTCCAAACAATGATGTCATACCAGCGGCAAGTTTCTTATGTTTCGGAAACTCAACATCAGGTAAGCTGCGGTACTTCCTTCTCAATGAGCTCCAACTGTAATTCAACTGGCACACCATTAAGGTTACAATCACACGGATTCTGGAACAGAAGGATGTCACTCTCAAATCTGTCAAGATCTGAAAATCTCTCCAAACTCTTTGAAACAGTGAAAATGAGAAAGGTTTTCTCCTTCCAGTTTTGCTTCCAACAATGACAGCTTTCTTCGAAATCCTTTGATGGTTCTGTAGAGATCACAGACGAGGTAATCTTTTCCCTGAAGTTTCAAGTTCAGTTCATTCATATCGACCAAAATTGACAACTTTGACAGCCAGGTAGGATCTGACAGCTGTGAATCAGCTTTATCTTTTTCTGTGAGGAAAACATCTATTTCGTTTTGGAGCTTGTAAAAACGAAGCAGGACTTTACCGCAGCTGAACCACCTGACTGATATGTGATAAGGCAAGTCACAGAATTCAGAATCAATTTCTTCAAGAAAAGCCTAGAACTGACGGTGAATGAGTGCATGTTTCCGAATGAAGTTCACAGCAGAAACTACTGGTTTCAGTACACAAGAAATATCTAAATCTTTCCCACAGAGTACTTGCTGATGTACGATGCAGTGTATGAACAGAGCACCCGGAATTTGCAAATCTTCCAAATGAGTCCTGATCTGCCCCAATAGATCCTTCCTCACTCCAGTCATGTTTTTCCCCTCATCAACTGTAACACCTCGAAGCTGATTCCACCGAAGGTTATAGTCTTGGAAAATTGTTTGCACTTCCACTAAAATGACTTTCCCAGTTGTTGTTCCATGCATGCTGCAAACGGACGCCAACTCTTCCGTTATCTGAAAGTCCAAATTGATACCACACATGAACACGAGAAGTTGTGACGTACTCGAGAGATCAACAGACTCATCCAGCGCCAGAGAATACTACAAGTTCCTAGCTTTCTCGCGTATCTGTAGCACTATGTTCTCTCCAAGTTCTTCTGTTGTCCGCACAACTGAACTTGCCGAAAGGCTGATAGTTCCAAACAAATCGGCTATCTCAGGACACAAGTCATTTGCTGATTCGATCACGCACACTCTTTAATGACGTTGCCATCAGTAAAGGGTTTTCCTCGTTCTGCCATCTTATGCACTGTTTTGTAACTTGTATGAGTGACAGATTCATTTTCAGCAAATTTTCTCGTGAAGAGATTTCTTTGCGTTTCAAAACCACGTTTCAATCAATCAATCAATCATGTGCCATGCCGGAAAGCGTGGGCGGTCATGACTCGCCATTTCACTCGAACACCAGTGTCGTGGATCAGCTCAGTGTTCCTGTCTCGTCCATGCCACGTTTAATGGTCTCATATTTCCCAGACAACTTTTAATATGTTGATGGATGTTTTGTTTCGTAGTGACGCTGAAGATTGTACTCTTTCAAAACGGCAACACTTTCGCTGCATAATACGCAGCTGGTTTTCTGGTCCTTTGTTTCCACAAAGAAGTACTTTACTCCTCACTCGGCGTCCACTTTTCTTTTCCTACTAGCCATAATTAAGGGTGAAGTACACGGGATCTGAAAATGAAAAAGACATTACATTAGAAACATAATTACAATCCTATTGAAACACAAGAAAAGCAGAGGACTAGGGGTCACTGGTGAAGCTACAGCTCATCAAAGGTACATATACAGTTTATAGGTACCTTTGTGTAACCGCACAGAGATGATAGAGATAATAGCACAACGCCGACTGTTCATGGGCCGTAGAAGAAGAGAGAAATATGAAGACAAAGAGAATCTCATTCTATCTCTACGGTAACAAGAAAAAACAACGATTTAGAGATATCAGAAGAAATTCAGGTCAGTGTACAGGGAATCAGAATAATGTAATTATAAAGATACAACAACATCTGATTAATAATGCCAATGCCCTAATATATAAAATTCATGATTAGATGCAATGACAAAATAGGCATCCCCATGAATAAACATACACATGATCATTCAACACAGTACCAGTGATCCTCATCACAGCATGGATAATCATCCAACACTGTAATTGTAGTCTGATAAACAACACCAGCAATTATCAGACAACAAGATGGAACAAAGGTCATTCATTCAGTTGCATGTCCTTTGCAGAACCTCGCTCCCATAACAACCTTCCAGAAAACCTCTCGATCATAAGCAAGATTTCCCGCTCCAGATACATCCATCTGGAGATCATCCGCCACATCCTGCACCCATCTTCTCTTTGGCTTTCCTCTTCCTCTCTTCCCAGGCATATACCCCTCCATTATTGTTCTCAGGCACAGACATAGCTATTATATTCCTATATTCCTATTTAAACTATGAAGGTTCGTTCAAAACTCACCCTACAGCAGATATCGTTAATCCACAATCAAGATCCTCTTGGATCTTTTGGATCTTCACGGCGCCTGTCTACCCTCTCAACTGCGGTCTGGAAAAACAGTGGCTACGCTCGGCCGTGGCTGGGGCATGTTCGCCCATCTACTTGGTAGTGGCTCAGGGGTTTAAGTTCAAACCCTCTGCTGAAAATTAGACATCAGCATCTCTTCGGCCTAACTTGTTCCCAAGGCCAAAGAGGCGGGAACATGGCTTTACTGGGCTGTTATAGGCACGCCAACACAACATCCCAGCATCCTATACATTTTTTACTAGGGTATCATGGGATATGCTACTCCATACTCTTGTAGAGCCGCGGCTGGCGGCTTCATTTGGTAATAGAATATATCTCATAATAAGGTTCGCAAAATTTATAAATAGGGCCGTATAAATAAACAGCCTAGAGCAGCCAGGAGGTCTCCGCACGTGTGAAGATCTCCTATTATTCTAGACATAATATTTACATTTAAATTGTATCACAACGTCTCGTGTTTCATAGTTATATCAAGCAAGTTCGAGTACCGACGGCGGGCCGGATGAAATGACGTCGCGGGCCGGATCCGGCCCGCGGGCCGTAGTTTGGTGACCCCCCTGGTCTAGGTAATAGGAATGAGAGAGATGAAGAATAATAGGCGAAGTGAGTAGGACAAAACCTGGTCTGGTACAATCAAGGCCTGAATGCACTTATTTTCCCACTGGCGAAAGGCCGTGCAAGCTTATGGGGCTTATGTTGACAAATATTACAGATAGTTCCCCCCCCCCACCCACCCACCCACGCTTCCTCCCTCCTCTCTCCCCCCCCCCCCTCTCTCTCTCTCTCTCTCTCTCTCTCTCTCTCTCTCTCTCTCTCTCTCTCTCTCTCTCTCTCTCTTTCTCTCTCTCTGCTAAATGCTGGTGCAATTACGTTTGCTTAGAGAATATTTCAAATATCATAATAACATGATTGTGATGCCTTGATTGATCACTACACTTATGTTCAAGCATTCAGCGGAATTTTTTTTTTTCGCATATCCTATTTACATCGCTGTCAACAACAGCATTTTACCGCTGTTGTTGATGTCTTTGCAAGATTACGCACAGTATTTTGCATTGCTTACTGAGCGACAATCTCAGATACCCCTGTAAGTAACCAACGCGACCCGATTCCCTACCGAATCTCGCGCAGCTGTTTCCCCACACGTGGATATACGGGATTACGGAGAAAATTGTTAACACCTTCGCCAGGGAGACGGGCTCCGCGGAATTGCTAGATATCTAAAAGAAAAACACCCCGACAAACAAAATTGATGGTCCTTCATTATTATTCTGATGATCATATTGTTCTTGACTTGTATCATCATAAAGGTCTTTCACATAATCTGACCACGCATGTAAAATCTGATCTTTTTCTGTTATGATTTTGCCATCTTTGGTTTTTAGGCAAACTGTTGATGTGTCTGTTCTTTTGTTAGTGATGTCATTAATTCTTGTGTGCATTAATTTGGTATTCTGGGTGTTGTGTTGGTTTTAAATTTCCTTGCAATTTTCCTCAAGCCGTTTCTTTTGCCTCTTTGCATAGCAGTAGCTTCCTAATTTTCCTGTGAATCCCTTCGTATATTTCCTTGTTATTTTTGTTATTTCTTCTTATTTCCATGAGTTTTAAGATGTCTTCCATCATCCATTTCTTGCGCCCTATTATCTTTATTTTTGGGATTATTATTGTTGTTTGTGCAGCTTCTTGACTGATTTCTTTTATATTTTCAATTGGTCACTGACGTCTTGAAATAATATTGCATTGCCTTATCGGACAATGCATCGAATCTGTTCTTTACCTCTACGTTGAATTTATCTTTTATCTCCTCACTCTTCAGTGCCTGTAGATCAAATTTTGCGTTTCTATTTGTATATTTGACTTTCTTTAAGTTTATATGTAAATTGCCTAAGATTAATCTATGGTTGCAGTAACAGTCTGCGCTTGGTAGGGGGACATAAACATCTAATATTGTTACAAGGGAGGTTACTAGAACTTGAAAAGGAAAATGGTATACCTAGCTACAATACCTCTAACTAACATCAAAATCTTTGATTTTTATTTGAGAAATATAGCACGTAATATTAATACCGCAGTCATTTGCAATTGTAAGAAGAAAACTATTAAAGTGTTTATACAACATTGTTTAATCTTTCTTTACTTACATTTTATAATCTACTTTTTCAATTCTACGTTTATGTTTAATTTTTAAAACTGTACTTTTAATGATAAGTAATTCATTCCAGTTATTAAATTTCCCCGATGTGGGGAAACAACATTTTTTTACTGGCCTCTTAAGGCCACCCACAATTTAGAAAATTTACATACATTAACGGCGAAAGATCTTGGAAGTCTGTGGGGTTTATGTTGATAAATATGTTTAGAGGAAATGTCATTTATGTTTGTAAATTTCATTCAATTTGAACAAATAGCTCTCTCTCTCTCTCTCTCTCTCTCTCTCTCTCTCTCTCTCTCTCTCTCTCTCTCTCTCTCTCTCTCTCTCTCTCTCTCTCTCCCTCTCTCTCTCTCTCTCTCTCTCTCTCTCCCCCCCCCCCCCAAATGCTGGTGCAATTACGTTTGCTTAGAGAATATTTAAAATATCATAATAACATGATAGTAATGCCTTGATGGGTGCCTCCTTCCCTCCGCTAGCCTATGGGACACCCTTGGGCAAGGTGGAGTACCCGTTTAGCCTTCCGATCAGGGTTACGTGAAGCCATGGGTGCAGGTGGTGGATGAAGTTGAAGAGCAGCCGACAGATAGTTGTAGGTTATGGTCTCCACAGCTTCACGACGGAAGGCAGATGCTCTCTTTTTTGGGAGACATTGGCTACGGTCATCGACCAGTATGGTCACTGCTAGGAAGGAAAGCAATGGCAAACTACCTTCTTTACAGATGCCAAGAATATCATGTACTGAAGTCTTATCGATAATCAGAGAAACGGCGTAAATGGGTGCTCCATAGGAGTAGCCTCGCCCGGTAGGGGTAGTCATGTTGAACTGAATAGTGTGTGCATTGTTATATGTTTGTTTTCCTGTTTGTTTGCGTGTTTTCTAATAAACTACAATGTACTTAACTCTCTAACATGTGTATGCGTTAGTGTACTAAATGTGTGTGTTCCTTCGAGCGCCGTAAATCGGTTTATTGTGGTTACAAACGTCCGTTATTCTTATTTGTGACCACAACTCCGTTTTCTGAAGCTCAACGTACGTTCTCTATATATTTTATTAAAGTATGACAGTAACACACATAAAAACTCGACAACACATTGCTACACAGATGACACAGACAAGTCAAATTTAAGACGTTTACAGCGGTGGAAAAATTTTCCGCTGTCTTTCTCTCTCGCTCTCTTCCTTTCAAAGTTTACTAATTTTCGTATTCTCTCCTCGCATTTAATCTTCTTGTATACATCTTTCATTCACTTTCATACCTTTCTTTCACTCACACATTCTCTCGTCATTAAAATATGTTTCATAGCATCAAATACATGAATATCACATATATACAATAAACGATTGGCTGAATTATAACAGTAATCACGCCAAATGACTGTGCGTTTTGTTTGCACGCGTCATGTCTATACAATATATACATAGTTATGAGGATGGTTTGTTACCGATCCTGTAATAGTAACTCACATAGTTTTGGTGTGCTGACCTAAATTACCCTAAGGGAAATAATTTAATAAATACTTTCATTTAAGTGAATTTGGTTAATTACCTTAAAATGTTATTTGTGAAAAAGATGATATTAATTCCTAAATGGTTGGGTTAGTTTGGAAATGATATTTTAGATAAATGAATTTATAAATGATTATGATTATATGGTCATAAAGTAATATAATATCTAACAATCGTATTTCTATAATTGGTGTTCTATTTAATGGGTTATTAACTAAATAATGGTCATTTCTAACTACCAAATAAGATAATAATGTTATATATGCATTTAAACAATTTGCAATTCATTAATTAATAGAAAAATGAAGTTATAGGTACTGTTAATAAAATAATAATATACATATATCACAGTTACATTTCTATATCTAATTACACTAAATCGACGTCCTCCTTTGCGTTGTGAAGATGGAGCAATACTCTTTGTAGACTATTATAACATAGTTCATTTCGGCAAAGTCTTCTATGCTCTACTTCGTGGATAGTGTATAAATATAGTTTCCTCTAAGTTATGTAGGTTCATAGCTAACACTTTAATGTTCCTCTAGCTTACGTGTGTGTCAGCGCATGTTACTTCTGCGTCTGTTCGTTACACTTCTCATAGCACTGTTAGTTTCACACAGGTTACATATTTGGCGATGATAACGCACTTACACTGTCTCATAATGACCACATACGGAACTGAGTTATCTAACATTACCGTGTCACTGTATCTGGTGGTCTGTGGTCGATCCTTTCCTGTAAATCAGGTATTTCAATGGATGATGGTCGACTCAAAATGTCTGCAACAGTGTTCAATCTTCCTTTTAAGTGCTGGATGGTAAACGTGTAACTTTGGAAAATCAAAGCCCACCTGTAAATTCTGTTATTGCTAGGAAGTCCAGACTGCATCACAGACAACGGAGAGTTATCGGATTGGATTACAAACTGTGCTCCTGCCAAAAATCTATGAAATTTCTTGACGCAATAGATCAAACTGAGGCCCTCCAATTCGGATGCTGAGTATTTTGATTCAGCAGGGGTAATCTTGCGACTTACGTACATTACGGGGTGGAACGTCCCGTCGTAGAACTGTCCTAGTATCCCAGATATGGATATGGCACTCGCATCTGTGCATAAGAAATAAGTGAGTTTTGGATTAGGCATACGAAGGATAGGTGGAACGCTGAAAAGATATTTCAATTTTGATAACGCACTAATTAATCCTGCATCTTGTACAGATAACTTAGCCGAAGCTTTTAAGATGTTAGAAAAAACACTGGTGATTTCCGCCAGATTTGGAATGAATTTGCTATAGTAGTTTACCAGACCCAGTAAACTTCGGACCTGTTTCTTGGTCGTTGGCATCGTCAAATTCAGAATCTTAGTGACGATTCTGTCATCAGTTTTTAATTGGCCCCTGCAGATGGTAGACCCAGGAAGTCAATTTGTTCCATGCCCAACTCTACTTTGGTCGGCTTCGCTGTGAGCCCAAATAATCGCAACCTGTCGAAGACTTGTTGAAGTTTCAGTAGGTGTGTTGTCCAGTCTTCCGTATGGATGCATATGTCATCTATATAAGTCGAAATATTGGTCATCCCATGGAGAAGATCCATAGTTAGACGGACGAAAGTCGCTGGAGCGTTACGAAGGCCAAAAGGAAGGAAGCGCCACTCATACAGTCCTAAAGGAGTGGAGAAAGCTGTAAGATGAATAGAATTTACTTCCATCGGGACTTGCCAATAACCTTTCGTGAGGTCGATCTTTCTAAATATGCGAGATGTAGACATGTCCAAGATTAGATCCTCGCATGATGGAATCGGTTCAGCGTCAATTTTGGTTATTTTGTTTAAGCGGCGATAATCGACGCAGAGTCGAATAGTAGAGTCCTTTTTGGCGACAAGGACAATAGGGAAAGAATAATCTGAATGAGATTTCTGAATAATTCCGCTCGACTCGAGAGATAGAATTTCTTTGTCGAGGTTCGACCTATAGTTTAAAGGGATAGAATAAGTTCAACACTTGATTGGTGTGGTGTCAGTCAGAGTGATAGAATGTTCTATTCTAACTGTCTTTCCTGGGATGTCGGAGAAAATGTCTCTGTACTCTGTCACTAGCTCTATGATTTGTCGTCGTTGGTCATCTGTCAGTTTCGTTTCTATCTTTATGCTGTCAATGGTCGCAGTCGTGTCTACCGTAGGAACTGGTAATTCCATCTCGTCTTCGTCTGTCTCGTTCAATACTGTTGTGGTGCTAGCTGTGTGTGCTGTTACCTGGCTAAGTGTGTTTGCGTTGTCGCTGTCGTGTGTCGCCCTAACTAGTGAAGTTGTGTTGTGTACGTCTGTCGTCTCATTGCTTGGTGTTGGTGCAATTTGTTCGTCTGTCTGTTGTTCTTGTCGTGAAAAATATGGTTTCAGCATGTTGATATGAAATATCTTTAAGTGTCCTTTTATCGATATTTCATAATCTACATCTGATATTTTACGTTCAATGGTGAAAGGCCCTTGCCAAGATGTTAGTAACAAATTACGTTTGTTGGGTAGTAGAAGCAAAACCTTCTGGTTTGGTTCGAGGTGAATAGTTTTCGCACCCTTATTAGCATAATCGCGGTACATCTGTCCTTTCCTCTCCAAAGATGCTTTGGCTATCACACACGCTTTCATTATTCTATCGCGTGTTTCGGTTACCATCTCATACGGTGTTACTGCTGTTGGATTATCTGGTAAGCTAGTGATTAGCTGATGGTAGATGGTTAGGGGTCCTCGAGGGTTCGCCCCATACACTAACTCAAAAGGTGAGAAACCCGTACTCGAGTGCGGAATTTCTCTATGGGCAAATAGCACTGCTGGCAATAGTGTGTCCCAATCAGCTGGGTTCTCCGCTGTTACTTTAGCCAGCATGTGTTTGAGATCCCCGTTAATTTTTTCTATGATCCCGTTGCTCATTGGGTGATATGGGGTGCAGAAATGCTGCTCTACTCCTAACAATTTAGTTAAGGCTTGCGTAGCAGCCGAAATAAACTGCGTTCCCCGATCTGATAAGATAGATCGCGGGAAGCCAAAGCGAGAAAATATGTGCAAAAATACATTTGCCACATCTTTGGAGGTGATTATTTGAGTGGAATTGCTTCGATCCACCTGGTGCATAGGTCCACGAGAGTAAGTATATAACGGTTTCCTTTGCTTGACACCTGATTCAGGGGTCCAACAATATCGACCGCTACACACTCAAATGGTCTGGATGCTAATAATGACCGTTGAACTTCGGCCGTCACATGCTTTCCCTTTCGTACAAGATGTTGACAAATAGTACAAGAACGACAGAAGGATTTTATGTCCGAACAGAATTTCGGCCAGTAAAAGTGTGACAGAACTCTGGTTCGCGTTTTATCATAAGCCAAATGTCCAGCAAACGGTGACTCATGTGCGATGTTAAGCACATTTTGTCGGTATGTTACAGGTAACACCGTCTGCTGAATTTCATGGTTATTATTTGTGTAATAACGCATGAGAATTCCGTTAAATTTTCTAAAGTACCAAGATGCATTCTTAGTCACTTTCGCTCTTTCACCCAAAAAATTTAAAATACGGTGTAATTGTTTGGTCGGTGCTTTGTGCCTCGATAAATTTCTGTCGAGTAGTATTGGTATCTGCACCACTTGGTGTTAATAGCTGTAGCATTTCATTTTGTAAGTCAGTATAGTTTGTTTCAGTATCTGACCTTGTTACAGCGTTAGCCATATGTGTAAGTTTCCAGGCTTTTATGTCGTTTTCTGTACATTCTTTCAATGCATCTAGGCATCCTAATATAAGATCAGTACATGGATCTTGTAGGATAGCGCACGTAAATGTGCCGGTAAGGAACGGGGTATTGTCAGGGTCTTAAACCTGGCTCGTTAACCTAACACATGTGAGACAGTACAAATACAACGTGATTTGACTTGAGACTCAACGACACGAAGTTTCGATGGATTTATTTACAGATCACGATCTAGAGATGATCATCACAATACATAAGTTATAACAATACACTTACAAGCACCCCACAGCTTACAATCAGTCTCACAAGATGTACAAGCACTCGACTTTCGGGCCACAGAACTACACAAGCCTCTCTCCCATCATACGTCCAGTCGAGTCCGAGTCCCAGAGCTGTCTGGCTATTTCTCGTAACGCGCCTGCCCACCTGAAGTGGCTCCACGAGGCCTGCATGCGTCCTGCTTTGTCCTTGCCTGACCCTTTTCCTTTCTTTACAAGTTTTTGGCAGATGTCACAACTCCTGCAATATTGCTTAATATCATTGCATAATTTGGGCCAATAAAACTGTAATAATAATCTCGATCTGGTCTTAGCGTATGCCATATGCCCTGCAAGAGGTATATCATGGGCAAGATGTAAGGCTTGCTTACGATACTCAATTGGCAAAACAGTTTGCTCTGTTGTGGTGTCACCTCTGGTATAATACCTGGTGAGGATACAATTTTTCAAAGCAAAATGCCATCTTGCATTTTTGGTTAACTTTGGCTTTTTGCCGATCAGATCAAAATATTTTGATAATGAAGGATCAGCCTTTTGGGCTGTTACAAAAGTCTCCTTCATGGTTTTAGGAGGTAGTAATACTGGGCTAAGCATTTCTATAGCCTCAGTTTGATTAATTTCATCTTGCATTCTAGCAGTAGATCTAGTTACTGCGTTCACACATTCAATGATATCAGATGGTGATGAAACAGTGTTATCAATGATGTCATGAGATCTTAGTGCTATATTAGCTACCATACATTCATTAGGTGGTACAACAGTATCAATGATGACATTTGATGGTGATGTTGTGATCTCATTAATGCAAAGAGATGTTATGTCATGAGGCATATCATTTACTTCTGGTAAATTTCCAATTATAATATCACACACCGGGTTTGTTAATGCTGCGCATTTTACTTTCCCAGTGAGGAAAGGTGTTTGAATATATGCCCATGCTAGTGGGTACTTTTCAATATTGCCGGAGAATGTTCTGCATGTTACATGCCTGCCTGTATAGTCTGTAGGCATTATGAACGTTCTCTTCAGTCCAATCAATGAACTTCCAGTGTCTCGAAGGACTGTAGCAGGCTTGCCATTCACATATCCTTGATGGATGTTTATTCTGCCTTTGGAGTCTACCACCAAATTAGCTTCTTCATTGGCAATAGGGATGGAGTGGCCGCATGTTAAAATACCATCTTCATAAAAGGTATTACAAACAGTACATTTATTTGCGTTAAAGATATCAAAAGCCTGTGCTGAGTTCACAGGGTGTTTCTCTGATTGTTCTTCATCTGATGATGAACTATCAAATAAGGCGGCATTGGCTTTCTTGGTCATTTGCCTACCTTTACAATCATGGCGATAATGTCCATACGCCTTACAGAGGAAACATTTACGCAAATTTCTAAAGGATTTACGCTCCTTATCTTGTCTGTTTACGATGTTTTGTAAATATGTAAGATATGCGGGGTTTTTGTCGCACATCTCACCTTGATGATGTGAAATTTTACAATATTTACAATGGATGTACTTCTCAGATGTAGGCTTATAAGGTTTTTGTCTACTATAGGGTTTGTCATAGTTAGCCGATGCTACAAAATTGGTTTCAGTAGCTTTACTGGCTTGTTGGCTGTGTAATATGCCGAACCACGTCTCTCAATCTCATCCACACTTGTGCATTCATTCTCTTGCAAAAACTTTGAAAATGCTGATGGAATAGATGAAATGACTTTATCTCTGATGATAAGATCTTCTAACTTTTGATAGTTCTTATCAATTTTAGCTGCTGAAGTCCATTTGGAAAATATATCTCGGACTAAGCAGAGGTAGTCAGAGAACGTTTGAGTCGGTTTGGGACTCAACTTGCAGAATTGTTCTCTGTAACCTGCCTCATCTAACATAAAATGTGCCATAATCTTTGATTTTAGATAATGTTAATCTTTTCTGAGGTCTTTGGGTATAGTCTCTATGACTTTCAGAGGCTCCCCTTATAAACTCCTCATATAAATTATATTCCATTCAGACAATGGGATCTGGTAATGGTCCATTAAAGTCTCAAAATTTTGGGTGAAGGCTGCAATGCAGTCACCCGGGGTATAATTTCTTACGATACCTTGATATTTCTTGTACTGGTTTTCTTTCTCCAGTCTCTCAGATTTCTTGGACTCTTTGTTTATGGCAGTCTCAGTGTCAAGTTGTTTGATTTTTAATTGCACTTCCAGCTCTTCCCGTTTACTCTGAGCTGTTATCTCTGCCTTCTTTAATTCTGTCTCTCTTTCAATCTCTGCCTGCTTTAATGCCGTCTCTCTTTCAATCTCTGCCTGCTTGAGTGCTCTTTCAGCTGCTCTTTCTTCACACTCGTGGTATTCAGAGTATTTCTTCTCACTCCACTTCGTTAACTCATCACCTGTTAACTTTAACTTCAACCCCATATCAATGAAATCATTTAATGACGACATGATGGAAAATGCAAATGAAATATCAGACAACCAATTTGTTACAAGTTGTTAGTAACGTGAACAATTTACAATTGTGTTCTATTTGCAATATGTGCCTAAATTTGCATCCGAAAGTATATAGAAAGAAAAATATACTCAAGTGTCCTGGATGCGGTGAAGAACGGTTGAAATTCGGACAAGGGTTTCAGATGGCACAGAAAACCTGCTTTGTTTTTTGGAGGAAATAAATTAACGTCTGTATGATGTGGTGTGTATGCTTGTCACTAAGTTTTGATTAGGTTTGTATGGCGTTGAGTATAATTGTAGGTCGTAATGTTGTCCGTCAACAATTTTTTTTTCAAAATCACAAGTCACTTTCTTTCCGAAACTTTCTGCTTTACACAAATCACTTTACACAGACAATCTAACTATATCTCAACACTTTACAACATTGATGACACATCACTTACATCAAGATGACATTCAGTAAGGACATAGACATCAAGTTTACAAGATGGCGACAAGGTCACAATGGCGACAACTTCACAATGTCGACAAGGTCAAAACGGTGACAAGTTCCACAATCACAAATGTTTTACACGTTTACAAGATCAAACAATATGTATGCACTGTACGTTCACATTTAGTCTCCATGTTTAGACAATGTAATAATCTATATCAAAATGAGCCTTCACAATCACATTTAAATGCACTCTAAAGTTGGACAAAAATTTCTAAGTTCACAAATCTAGGTTTTAAATGTTAATTACTTAAACCATGTTCATTTTAAAGCCGGACGAATGCCACCACGTCCACACATGTCAGGGTCTTAAACCTGGCTCGTTAACCTAACACATGTGAGACAGTACAAATACAACGTGATTTGACTTGAGACTCAACGACACGAAGTTTCGATGGATTTATTTACAGATCACGATCTAGAGATGATCATCACAATACATAAGTTATAACAATACACTTACAAGCACCCCACAGCTTACAATCAGTCTCACAAGATGTATAAGCACTCGACTTTCGGGCCACAGAACTACACAAGCCTCTCTCCCATCATACGTCCAGTCGAGTCCGAGTCCCAGAGCTGTCTGGCTATTTCTCGCAACGCGCCTGCCCACCTGAAGTGGCTTCACGAGGCCTGCATGCGTCCTGCTTTGTCCTTGCCTGACCGCTGGCTGTCTCGTCAGCCGGCAACCTCGCAGGCAGGTAACTAATACTCGCCTGGCGGGCGTAACAATGTTACAGCATCCCCGCTAGGGACTATTCGCCTGGCGGGCGTAACGATGTCTCTGCATCTCTGCTGGCACTACATTAGACTCTGACAGGTATTGATATGCGCTTTTGCCAATGGATATTTCTCGATGGTTCCAGAGAAAGTACGGCATTTGACAAATTCACCCGTATAATCTTCTGGTCTAGCAAGCTCTCTCCTTAGACCCAGTAGAGTGCTTCCGCTATCAACTAAACATTGGCATGGTTGCCCATTGACCAGTGCATCGTAGAACTTAAGTTTACCTCTGGAGGCACATGCTGCGTTAGCATCTTCATTTGAACATGGTATTATGTGCCCACATTCCAATTTCCCATCCGCATGAAACTGATGGCATACTTTACATTTCTTAAAGTCTAAAATATCTGTTACTGATGATACACTCTGACATTCACTCGTTGGCAACACATTCACAAGTTCAGGATCAATGTCACTCTCATCGTCTGATGATGTATCGATGAATGCTGCATTATTTGCCTTCATTCTCTGTCTCCCAATACATTTATTGCTATAGTGGCCATAACTTGAACAAAAATAACATTTAACAGCACGTTTAAAGGATGATCTTCTGCTTTCTTGCTTCTTCAACACTGATTCTAAGTGTGACGGATATGCGGGGTTCTTATCACACATCGAGTAAGTCGGATGGAAAAGATTGCAATAGTTACATCGAGGTGGTTTCTGATATGGTTTGTCCTTCTTACGATAATCTTTCTGGTTGTAAGATCTATCAGGAACTTTGTTTGCAAAAGCTGTAATTTCTGTGTCATGTGATGTAGTTTTAAAAATGTCCCGATTAGATGAAAAATAAGCTGACCCCCGTTTCTCTAACTGCTGAATGGTCACAATATCTGACTGTTGTAAAAACTTTGCAAAAGGGGTAGGAACTGTAGAAATTACTTTGTCCATTACCATTAGCTCTTCTAGTTTTTCATAGTTGTTTCCTACTTTAGCCGCTCTAGTCCACTTTTTAAATGTGCTCTGCACGTTAGAGATGTAGTCTAAGAAGGTTTCAGTTGCTTTTGGCTTAATCTGTGAGAATTGAATTTGGTACCCAGTAGCGTCTAAAAGAAAATGTTGCATTATCCTATCGTGTATGTACTGATAATTGTTTCTAAGCTCTGTGGGTATGGATTCTATTACTTTTAAAGGCTCCCCACTGAGGTTCCTCATGTAAATCATTGCCCAATCATCTAAAGGTATTTTTTGTGTTTTTAGTTGGAACTCTATGTTTTCAGTCCATGCGCTAATTGAATCCCCTACACTGTATGGTTTGATAAGGCCCTTGTACTTACTAAATTTTTTCTGTTCTTCTTGGCTCTTCTGTTTGCTAGAGGCTATTTGTATGTTAGAATCTACTAGTATCTGCTTTTCTGTGGGCGTGGGTTCAGTTTGGTGTCCCTGCTTTTGTTTGGTGGCTTCCTCTGCTTGTTTGCTAGTATGATCTAAATCTAGTTGTTTCTGTTTGATAACTTGATCTAACTCTAATTGTTTCTGTTTGGTAGCTTCCTCGATCTCTTTCATTTCTTTTTGATGCTGCCTTTCTAATGCTCTTTCATTCCTGTCAAGAGCAGCTTTTCTCTTTGTTTCTTCTCTATATTTTTGATCCGCCCACTTTTCTAATTTTTCACCAGTATGGCCCATTGCGATGCCCGCCTGGATACATTCATTTAGTGACGCCATTTTGTGGCGTAATGTTAGTTCAAAATGATAATTCAATAATATTCACACAATAGTTTATAATAATGTGTTAGTAAGTGTACATCCTTTACTGAAAAAGAAGATGCATGATTAATTTAGAGCATACCAAAATATTCTGAAAATATACTCATCTAATTCTTTAGAAAGTACGGTTCTTGGGATGTTCCACCGCTGTCTTTCACACTTACAAAATGATTTGACTGGATAACACAATGGCTGCTTCTGTTTAGTAGAGCAGCAAAAATTAGACACACGCTTATGTTGTCAATACAAGCTTATATTTCATGCGAATGATGAATGGAAAAATGTGATAGATAGTGATAAATGGTGTTAATGAATGATTGATATGATCGTCTGAATGATTGTTAGATGATATGTGAGATGATTCGTCGTGTGACAGTCGATGTCGTCTTGTCTTCACTTTCTGACTATGGTGTAACTTCGATCTAGGCTTCAGTTCGTCGCTATTCTATTTACTGACTTCGTAGAATGGTGACATTGATGGCTGTATCACACGCAATGAAATGTACACGGTGGTTACGATGGTAATCTTCAATGATCATTGTATACATTTCTATTGATTTTTGTATAATAACACACTTTCAAATTAATATTTGTAGAATTTCACACTGTAGCGATTTAATTTGGCTCAATTGTGGTTCACACTCCACAAATGGTATGATCGTATAATTCACCAAAGAAAATTATTTATGTTATGTATGGAAACAAATTTACATTACTTTGAAATATATCACACAGTAATGATGTTGAATCGTGCAATGAACTGATGCTGGTTCAGAACTTTCTAATACCAATCGATAGCTGGCGTTGGTTTAGTTGTTTATAACACCACTTGCCTGCTGGCGTAAACTGTTGGTTGAATATTACAACAAATGCCTGCTATGACTGCTTTGCTAGCGTTGGTTCACTGTATTCTGACAGCAATTACTTTGCTGGCGTTGGTTCACTGTGTTCTGACACCAATTGGGGTCCTGCCTGTCAGCGACTTGTTCGCTGCAGATTCTCAGGACTCCCCTACTTTCGCACCGCACGAAATAACAACTCGTGACATTTGCGAAAGGAATGCAATTTATTTAGAGCCGACATTTCAATGGCTCTGCGAGCGTAATACTTCATCATTGTTATACATCATAAATGCAATGAAGTGGTGAGTAATGATGCTCGAAATCACAATCTACATGAATAGCCTAATGTTTGCCTATTGCCTATAAACTATAGCATTGGTTAAGGATACGTCTGCTCTCTACCGTCTCCAGTCGGGTCTCTCCACACGCTACACATTGCGTGGACAAGCACGGACACTGTCCTCTCCGTGCAGTAGCTATTATTGCGTGCATGGTCTCGCAAGCACGCTGGCTTGTGAGCTCGAGTAACCGGGCACTTCACGGTTACTCGCAAGAACAAGCTTGCCAATGGCTTGGGGAAAGCCCTCGCTCAGTTGTACGCATTGGCCCCTGGTCTGACACAAATGTGTCTCCTTGTGAGGCTATTTATAGTGCATGGTGTCTCTCCTGTCTGGTGTCTCCCTACTAGACTTATGTTTACTCTCTTTAACTCTGTAAGGTCTTATTGGAGATCTTGACACATGTGCACCAGGTGACTCCAGACAGTCATCAGGAGACTGAGTGCAAAAGATTATCAACTTTGAAAGTAGGAACTTGGAATGTAAGAACTATGAGTGGGGATGGGAAATTTGATAACATTAAGAATGAAATGAGAAGATTAAATATTAACCTGTTAGGTGTACGTGAGACCAGATGGACAGGAATGGGCTTTATGACATCTGAGGAATATAGAATAATCTATTCTGATGGAGAGAAACAACAACGAGGAATAGCAATTATAATGGATACAGAGAGAGAGAAATCGATCAAAGGATATTGGACTGTATCAGACAGAGTGTTACTGGTGAAGTTGAGTGGAAGACCTTTTGATGTCAACGTCATACAAGTTTATGCATGTTTCATCGATGAATTTTATAGTGATTTAGTGAAAGCCTTCAAGAAATGCAAGAATTCTGAAGTAACTATCATATGGGTGACTTGAATGCCAAAGTTGGAAATCAACAGGACGGATGCATAGTGGGCAAGTATGGACCTGAATGAACAGTTGCTATTTCCAACACTGTCTGATTGAATGAACAGTTGCTGTTTTCTCTGCTGTCTGGCTGAATGAACGGTTGCTGTTTCCTCTGCTGTCTGACTGAATGAACATATGTGCGGCTGCGTTAGACATGGGTGCAAATACAACAGACATGGGTGTAGCTGCAATAGACATGGGTGCAAATACAACAGACATGGGTGCGAGTACAACAGACATGGGCATAACTATAACAGACATGGGTGCAAGTACAACAGACATGGGTGCACATACAACAGACATGAGTATAACTATGACAAACATGGGTGCAAGAACAAGACATGGGTACAAGTACAACAGACATGGGTATAACTACAACAGACATGGGTACAACTACAACAGAATGGGTGCAAGTACAATAGAAATGGGTGCAAGTACAGCAGAAATGGGTGCACGTACATCAGACATGGGTGCACGTACAACAGACATGGATGAGTGCAAGAACAGCAGACATGGGGGGAAAGTACAACAGGCATGGATGCAAGTACAATAGATAAGGATACAAGTACAATAGAAATGGATGTAACTACAACAGACATAGGTGCACAGACAACAGACATGAATTTAACTACAATAGACATGGATGCAAGTACAATAGACATGGGTGCAAGCACAGCAGACATTGGTATAACTACAGCAGACATGGGTGCCAGTACAATAGACATTGGTATATCTACAGCAGACATGGGTGCCAGTACAATAGACATTTATATAACTAATACAGACATGGGTGCGCGTCCAACAGACATTTGTGCAACTGCAACAGACATTCGTGTAGTTACAGCAGACATTGGAATAACTACAATAGACATGGGTGCAAGTACAATAGACAAGGGTGCACATATAACAGACATGGGTACAAGTACAGCTGACATGGGTATAGCTACAAGTACAACAATCATGGGTACAAGAACAACAGACATGGGTGCACATACAACAGACATAGGTGCAAGTCCAACATATATGGGTTTAACTATAACAGTCATTGGTATAACTACAACAGACATGTTCGCAAGTACAACAGACATGGGTGCACATACAACAGACATGGGTGCACATACAACAGACATGGGTGCAAGTACAACAGACATGAGTGCAAGTACAATATACATGGATGCAAGTACAATAGACATGGATGCAAGTACAACAGACATGTTCGCAAGTACAACAGACATGGGTACAGCTACAACAGGCATGGTACAACTACAACAGACATGGGTACAGCTACAACAGGCATGGCTACAGCTACTACATACATGGGTACAACTACAACAGGCATGGTACAACTACAACAGACATGGGTACAGCTACAACAGGCATGGCTACAGCTACTACATACATGTGGGAAACTACAACATACATGTGGGAAACTACGACAGACATGGGTACAACTACAACAGACATGCGTACAACTACAACTGACATCGTGCAAGTACAACAGACCTTGGTACAACTACAACAGACATGGTTGCAACTGCAACAGAAATGGGTACAAATACAACAGACATTGGTACAACTACAACAGACATGGTTGCAACTGCAACAGAAATGGGTACAACTACAACAAACATGAGTGTAGCTACAACAGACATGGGTACAACTACAACAGACATGGGTACAACTACAACAGACATGGATACAACTACAACAGACATGGGTGTAACTACAACAGACATGGGTACAACTACAACAGACATGGGTACAACTACAACAGACATGGGTACAACTACAACAGACATGGGTGTAACTACAACAGACATGGGTACAACTACAACAGACATGGGTACAACTACAACAGACATGGGTACAACTACAACAGACATGGGTGTAACTACAACAGACATGGGTACAACTACAACAGACATGGGTGTAATTACAAGAGACATGAGTACAACTACAATAGACATGTGTACAAGTACAACATACATGGGTGCAGGTACCATAAACATGGGTGCAAGTACAATAAACATTGATGAAAGTACAACAGACATGGATGCAAGTACAGCATACATGGGTGAAAGTATAACATACATGGGTACAAGTACAACAGAAATGGGTGCGAGTGCAATAAACAAGGATGCAAGTACAATAGACATGGGTGCATGTACAGCATATATGGGTATAACTACAGCAGACATGGGTGCACGTACAGCATATATGGGTATAACTACAACAGACATGAGTACAACTACAACAGACATGAGTGCAGCTATAACAGTCATGGGTACAATTACAACAGACATAGGTACCACTACAACAAACATAGGTACAACTACAACAGACATAGGTACAACTACAACATACATAGGTACAACTACAACAGACATGAGTGCAGCTATAACAGTCATGGGTACAACTACAACAGACATGGGTACAACTACAACAGACATGAGTGCAGCTATAACAGACATGGGTACAACTACAACAGACATAGGTACAACTACAACAGACATGGGTACAACTACAACAGACATAGGTACAACTACAACATACATGAGTGCAGCTATAACAGTCATGGGTACAACTACAACAGACATGGGTACAACTACAACAGACATGAGTGCAGCTATAACAGTCATGGGTACAATTACAACAGACATGGGTACAACTACAACAGACATGAGTGCAGCTATAACAGTCATGGGTACAATTACAACAGACATAGGTACAACTACAACAGACATGGGTACAACTACAACAGACATGGGTACAACTACAACAGACATGAGTGCAGCTACAACAGACATGGGTACAACTACAACAGACATAGGTACAACTACAACAGACATGGGTACAACTACAACAGACATAGGTACAACTACAACATACATGAGTGCAGCTATAACAGTCATGGGTACAACTACAACAGACATGGGTACAACTACAACAGACATGAGTGCAGCTATAACAGTCATGGGTACAATTACAACAGACATAGGTACAACTACAACAGACATGGGTACAACTACAACAGACATGGGTGCAACTACAACATACATGAGTGCAGCTATAACAGTCATGGGTACAACTACAACAGACATGGGTACAACTACAACAGACATAGGTACAACTACAACAGACATGGGTACAACTACAACAGACATAGGTACAACTACAACATACATGAGTGCAGCTATAACAGTCATGGGTACAACTACAACAGACATGGGTACAACTACAACAGACATGAGTGCAGCTATAACAGTCATGGGTACAATTACAACAGACATAGGTACAACTACAACAGACATGGGTACAACTACAACAGACATGGGTGCAACTACAACAGAAATGGATGCAAGTACAACAGACATGGGTGCAAGTACAATAGCACGGCTGTGACGAAACGCGTTTATCTGTCTTGGGTCGTCAAGATACCGCACTATTTTGGCGCGTCATCGGGGACTTTCCCAGCTAAAAATAGACTGAGGGAAGCCGATGGAGGACTTATTATCTAGAATCGTCTCAAAACACTGGAATTCGAGTAACCCGTGATGTTGGGTATCGCTCTAGATTCCCGTGCAGAGAGATCTAGAAACTCTAGGCGGGGAATGACGTTTTCCCGAGAAAGTATCTTTTCTCAAGAAGCACTCGCTTCTTGTGCGCATCGAGTTGGCACGAAGCGGGAAATTGGCTAAACCAGCCATTCACTTACTTTTGTTCGAAGAGAACAGACGCTGGCCTGAATGTGAGCCATTTTTGTGTTGCGTCTCACCTCAACCATGATTCGGCTGACTGTTATGAAAAGGCAGCTGAGAAGCCCTTGAACAGTTCGGAAGCTGACTGGAGAGCTGGTTTCACCATCCAGGTAGATATGTGTTTAAATCATGTAACTTGGTACGTGTGGTCCACACGCCATTGTTCTAACCTCATTACCTATGCGGATGTCCTCGCATACTAATTAGCAAACCGATCGATAACGCCGGTGACAATTAAGCGTGTGTTTGTTTACCGTGTGCTCGCGAATCAGCTGTTAGGAACGCCGTAATGGGATGTGGGCGATTTGGGTTCCAAATATATGTACTATATATTGCCAATCGTTGCATCTATTAGGTTGCTGTGTTAGAATAAAACCTAGTTACTTGTGCCGGATGGAAACTTAGATTATGTCAGTCAGTTGCTGAAGCCAGAAGAACGGTTAGAAAACCAGGTAAGTTGGTAGGTGGAGATTCAGACAAAATTGTGCTTAGTTACTAAGTAAAGGAAGAACTTAGTTCTGTGCTCCAGGAATGATGTAACTATTATGTAGTAACTTAATAGTGAATTCATTGTGTGGAACAGCGGATTTCTGTGGAAAGGTAAGTGGCTTTGGTGCTATATCTATATATATATATATGATGTGACATTGTGTATATATATTAGGTCATGGCATGTGATACTTCCTGGGGTAATTCCGAACGCCGAATAGATCGACGCGTGATAACACTGCGTGCCGTCGCGATGTAAATATGCGTTCTGAAATCTTGTCTAAGCTATCCTGTTTCTTTCATACTGGCGCTAGTGCGAGTGAATGCTAAGGTGCTGGAAGTATGGAAGGATGCAGGAGGCTCTATGAGACTGGGGAAATATCGAATATGGGGGATGTGAAAGCAAGTTATGAAAGTATGTGTTGGTAGACCAAACCAACGATGAAGTTCAGTCCAGGCCAAGGCTAAACCACTTGGGAGGACCGAACTGGAACAGTACCCTTGGAACATGGGGGGGAACATGTATTCTCAAGAAGGCTTCTTGACTCTAAGGCAGAGTCTGATAAGAAGAGTTTGCTGTGGCGTGGGCAGGTGGTCCCACCAGCAAACAGGCTTGTGTACATATTGGATGTGATCATGTACTATTCCTATATCCCGAGGGATGGTATATTGATCAAGATTATGTTTCTTAATGTACATTGATGATGTTAGGAACGAGTCTAGGGACTCTTTACCTATTTGTTTAGTTCGATTAAATTAGAACAATAACAGCCTTGTATCATTACTGACGTTAGCGACGACTGGTAGATGATTAGGGATAGGTGAGACCTATGATCAGACTCGTCATTCTGATCTCTTGCTCTGTTTGACGGGCTGTTCTGTGAGGCCAGCTGACATTTGTGAACACATGCTTGACTACTCTCCATATAGAGATAATGCTTTGGTTATATGAATAACTAACTAGCATGACTGAGAGTTGAGTAGTTTTGGTAGGATGCATGTGAACTAATGTTTGGGCCAGTATACTCTCACCGGTCGCTCTTCCTTTTCAGGAGTTTGCCTGTTGAGGAACCAGTCAACTATAATTGTTGTTGGCAGGAAACCACTTCGTGTGACAGAGCGAAGGGTTCAGTTCTTTACTTATCACGCCAGACTCCATCACACCAGGTACCCAATGTGATTCACCATGCGTGAAGGTTGCTTCAAGACATACAACTGCCCTGAAGGTGCACGTGTGGGAAGAGATGGTTTGTGATCGTTTAAAATAGAAGATACTCTGGTTTTGCCAGGAACATTTCAGCATGTTGAGTAATCATACTCGACAGGGAACACCGGTCCGTCTGGTTTGACGGGGGTTCTGCCTAAACGCAGAAGTAACTAATCTTCAGACACTTGAATGGTTCTTTGGACAGCTCGAGAGGCAGGTCTTGAGAAGAACTACACCAGCATTGACTTGTGTGTCAAGTGTAACCCGGTGGAAGGGACTAGGGATTATAGTCCAACCTGAATTGTTTCCGTAAAATAGATGTCTGATTCTGTTCATGTACTGTTTCCGTATCCAGATTATCAACTGTGTTCTAGAAGGACTCAGTAACTTTTCAGTAGCCATATCTGATCCTACAAAGTGTGACTGTAAGAGACCATTGAATTGGTCAATGCCATATCGGTTCTGCAGTGGGACTGTGCTATGAGTGACAGGCCATTCGATTGGTCCGTGACTATTTAGTTCATCGAAGTAACCAATACTTGGAGCCAAGTCCAGGAAGATTGTCTCCAACTCGGTAGTGTTCGAGAACTGTATTACCAGTGACTCCGTGGGAGTGTTATAGATGCAGTTGGTCCAGTGAAGTGTGGTCCAGCAGTGACTCTATTGTTGTGGTTCCACGTTCGGGAGACGGAGTGGTCTCCAAGGTTCTAGTCATCTCACTGGAAGGAAGCCGGGTGAGTGGCGGACCGACTGGACGGGACATCTGCATCCACTCTACTTCTCAACTCGATGAAGACACCTACATCTCTAAGTCTTTCTCTACTCTATCTTCTATTTGTGTAAATAGATTCTTCTATCAGGAAGTTCATTTCAGTTCTATATTCTCAAGGGTAGAATAAACTTTATGTAAGTTGACTTGCTCTTTGTATAATGATTGAGTGTGGTCTCGGACGATGCCTAAGTGTTCATTGTTCAACAGGTGTAGGTAGTTAGTGGGGGTCTAGAATCTGGAGGGGTGTGTAGACGTAACTAAATAACCTGAGCTCAACCACAGAGAAAAAAAGTGTATCTGCTCGTCCAACCCCTGGGGCTAGAATACACGGGAGTGCTAGAGACACCTCGGGTGTGGTTCACTCTCACTACCCAAGGTGAACCCGAAACACTCCGTTACAGAAAGTAACGCCAAGTATAGAAAGATTTGTCTCGAGGACCGACTGAAGGCCATCGCCACTATGGGACACTGCAAGGAGAAGAGGCTGGACTGTTACCTCGCAACATTATGTTATGATCTAGTATACATACAGAGAAATTAGAAGCAGACAGTCGAGCAGTTTATGATAAGAAATAAACTGGAGAACTTGGTGACAACCGACACGATTGAGGGGGATATAACAAGGGGAAGGCAGAGAGGTAAATACCCGGATGGCTTGGTCACGTGGCATGGTCGAGACCAAAAAAAAACAGTCTATCCACGACTCTGATGATCGAGTGCGATGGCGAATCCTGACCGCCCACGCTTATCGGCGTGGCATATGATTAAAGATGAGTGTAACTACTCTCTGACACACATACTCTAGCTCGAGTAGGCCGTGGGAGTTGCCGCCCCTGTTGCCATGACTCTGTTGGGCTGTTTAATGGGTTTTCACATTTGCTGGTGAAGCTGTTGGAACACGCTATATCAATATTTCCACGAGTTTTAGCTGCATTGCTATGTATTGTTTTGAATATTAGGCATATTCACATCACAGTATATCATAACATTATCATCATCATCATCATCATCATCATCATCATCATCATCATCATCATCATCATCATTATCATCATCATCATCATCGCTGCCATCACCAACCTCCATTACGAACTTCATCATCGCCACCACTATCACCATTATAATGTTAATATCATTGTTGAAATCGTAACCATCACCATTTCCGTGTAAAGCTAAACTATATATATATATATAATATATATATATATATATATATACACACACACACACACACACACACACAGGGGGGCGAGCCAATAAGTAAGTCACACAATTCTATGGGATGGCAGGTAAATGTTGTTGTTTTCTACAGGTGTCATTAGGTGACAGCAACATCGAACTTTATATTCCCGTTCGTCACGTGGCGTTAGGTGTCTCATACGCATGCGCAGCACATAAATAAAATGGCGACTGTACTTACGGAGTGTACAACCAAAGAGAACGTGTTGTTGTGTATGTGTGTCAAAATCCCAATAAGTGTTTAGAGAGTTAAGAATATGAGTAATAGAGCTAAGACAGAGTCTAGTAGAGGACACCAGACAGGAGAGCCACCAGCGCTATAAATAGCTTCACAACGGGACACACTTGTGTCAACCAAGGGAGCATTGAGTACAGCTGAGCGAGGGTTTCCCCAAAACATTGGGAAATGCGCTTCTACGAGTAACCGTGGAGTACCAGGTTACTCGAGTGAGCTGGCCAGCGTGCTGGGCCACTATGCACGCAAGACTCGCCAGCGCCCGGAGAATCCAACGTCCGTGTTTGAACACGCAATGAGTAGCGTGAGGACAGACTAGGACTGAGACGACTGGAGAATAGACGTGTTCCTTACGAATGCTATAAGTTTCTAGACAATAGTGATTGTTAGGCTTTAGATTTCATTCAGTGTTTAATAGTATCATTATCAGTTCTTCATTGCATCTATGTAACGTACCATGCTGTTTATTGTCAATGAAGTATTCCGCTCGCAGAGCTTGTTTATCGCTAGCTCTAAATAAATTGCATTCCTTTTGCAAATGACACGAGTTATTATTTCGTGTTGTGCAAAAGTAGGGGAGTCCTGAAAGACCTGTCGCAAGCAAGTTGCTGACAGGCAGGACCCCAATTGGTGTCAGAAGTCACTGAACCAACGTCAACAGGCAATTGGTATCAGAAGGCTCTGAATCAACGTAAACAGGCACCATTCGACATTATTGCTGTGTTAAAATATTTAAAATTAACGTAGATTATTTTGCATAAAATGGCAGAAATAATTGTGATTTGTGAATAACGTGAGTGATTAACACCATTACTGCGTGATAATTTGTATCATACCATGTGTGGAGCTTGAACCACAATGAAGGAAGTTACAAATTGTGTTAGTCTACGAAAATTTAGAAAGTGTGTTATTCTACTGAAAGTAATGATATGTATACAAATATGAATTTAAATTGTCAAGCAAACCATCGTGTACATTTCATTTTGTGTGATACAGACATCAATGTCACCATTTATCATATTCAGGTAGATATTTGTGCAAAATAAGCTCTTTTTGTACAAAGTAAATATATTAACTACTGAACGGAAGCCTTGGAACGTAGTTATACCAAACTAGTTAGAAAGTGAAGACAAGACGACAGCGACTGTCATATTGACGAATCATCTTACGAATCATGACGATCATTCAGACTATCATAACATTCATTCATTAACATCATTTATCATTATCTACATCACATTTTTCATTCATCAGCCGCATGAAATATAAACATGTATTGACAACATATGCATGTTTCTAAAGTATTGATGCTCTACTAAACAGAAGCATCCGTTGTGTTCTCAAGTCGATCATTTTGGTGTGTCGGGAAGACAGTGGTGGAACATCCCAAGAACCGTATTTTCCAAAGAATTAGATGAGTATATTTTTGAAATATTTTGATATCCACTATGTTAATCATGCATCTTTTTTTTTCAGTAAAAATGTAAATAACTAACACATAATTATAAACCATTGTGTAAAACTACTGTGATATCATTGTGAACTAACAAAAAGCCACAAAATGGCATCATTAAATGATTGTATCCAGGCAGGCAAAGAAATGGGCCACACTGGAGAGAAATTAGAGAAGTGGGCGGATCAAAAATATAAAGAAGAAATAGCTCGAATGGAAAAGAAAGCTGCTCTAGAGAGAGACGAAAGAGCATTGGAAAGACAACATCAAAAAGAGATGAAAGAAGTCGAGGAAGCCACCAAACAGAAACAGCTAGATTTAGATCATGCCACCAAACAGAAACAGCTAGATTTAGATCATGCCACCAAACAGAAACAGCTAGATTTAGAGGAAGCCACCAAACAGAAGCAGATACAGGTAGATTCAGAAACTAGATTAAAGATGATGGAAATGGAGGTAGATTCAAACATACAGATAGCCTCTAGCAAACAAAAGAGTCAAGAAGAACAGAACAAGTTTAGTAAATATAAAGGCCTTATCAAACCATATAGCGTAAGGGGATTCAATTTCTGCATGGACTGAGAATATAGAATTTCAACTTAAGACTCAGAAAATACCTTTGGATGACTGGGCAATGATCTACATGAGAAATCTCAGCGGGGAGCCATTAAAGGTAATAGAATCAATACCTACAGAACTAAGGAACAATTATCAGTACATTCACGATAGGATCATGCAACACTTTCTTCTAGATGCCACTGGGTACCAAATTCAGTTTTCCCAAATAAAGCCAAAGGCAACTGAAACCTTCTTAGATTACCTCTCTAACGTGCAAAGCACATTTAATAAATGGACTAGAGCGGCGAAAGTGGGCAAAAGCTATGATAAATTACAAGATCTTATGGTAATGGACAAGGTGATATCCACCGTCCCTACCCCTTTTGCGAAGTTTCTCCAACAATCAGATATCGAATCCATTGAGCAATTAGAAAAGCGGGGGTCGGCATATTTTTCGTCCAATCGTGACATATTTAAGTCCACTACACATGATACAGAGATCACTGCCTTTGTAAAGAATGTACCGAGTAGATCTTACAATCAGAAAGAATATCGTAAGAAAGACAAACCATACCAGAAGCCACCTCAATGTGGATATTGTAGTTTGTTTCATCCTAGCTACTCTATGTGCGATAAGAACCCGGCATATCCCTCACACCTAGAAAAAGTGATAAATAAGCAAGAAAGTAGAAGAACTTCATTTAAACGTGCTGTTAAATGTTACTTTTGTTCCAGCTATGGCCACTATAGTAATAAATGTCTTGGTAGGCAACGAATGAAAGCAAATAATGCTGCACTCATCGATACTTCATCAGACGATGATAGTGAAATTGACGCGGAACTTGTAAATGTTTTACCAACGAGTGAATGTGAAAGTGTGGCAGCAGTTACTGACATATTAGACTTTAAGAAATGTGACACATGTCATCAGTTTCATGCGGATGGTAAATTGAAATGTGGGCACGTGATACCATCCTCCAATGAAGATGCTAATGCAGCAAGTACCTCCAGAGGTAAACTGAAGTTCTACGATGCATTGGTCAATGATCAACCATGCCATTGTTTACTCGATAGCGGCAGCACTTTACTTGGTTTAAGAAAAGAATTGGTCAGACCAGAAGATTACACGGGTGAATTTGTCAAATGCCGTACTTTCTCTGGAACCATTGAGAAATACCCACTGGCAGAAGCGCATATTAATACCCCGTTCCTTACCGGCACATTTACGTGCACAATCCTACAAGATCCATGCACGGATCTGATTTTAGGCTGTTTAGCTTCATTGAAGCAGTGTACTGACGACGACATAATAGCCTGGAAACATACAAACATGGCTAATGCTGTAACAAGGTCAGATACGCAAACACACTATACTGACTTGCAAAATGAGATGTTACAGCTGTTAACACCCAGCGGTGCCGATACCAACAGTACTCGACAAAAATTTATCGAGGCACAAAGCACCGATCAAACTATCGCACCTTATTTTAAATTGTTAGGTGAGCGAGCGAAAGTCACTAAAAATGCATCTTGGTATTTTAGAAAACATAACGGAATTCTCATGCGTTATTACACAAATAATAACCATGAAATTCAGCAAACAGTGTTACCTGTAACATACCGACAAACTGTGCTAATGATCGCACATGAGTCACCGTTTGCTGGACATTTGGCCTATGACAAAACCAGAGCCAGAATTTTGTCACACTTCTACTGGCCTAAATTCTGTACTGATATAAAAATTTTCTGTCGTTCATGTACTATTTGTCAACATCTTGTAAGAAAGGGAAAGCATGTGACGGCCGAAGTTCAACGGTCATTATTAGCATCCAGACCATATGAGTGTGTAACGGTCGATATTGTTGGACCCCTAAATCAGGTGTCAAGCAAAGGAAACCACGACTATGCAACTAAGGGTGCTAAAACTATACACCTTGAACCAAATCAGAAGGTTCTGCTTTTACTACCGGATAAACGTAATTTGTTACTAACATCGTGGCAAGGGCCATTCAACGTTGAACGTAAAATATCAGATGTCGATTATGAAATATCGATAAAAGGAAAATTAAAGATATTTCATATCAACATGCTGAAACCATACTTTTCACGACAAGAACTACAGACAGACGAACAAGATGCACCCACACCAAGTAATCGGACGACAGACGTACACACCACAACTACACCAGGTAGGGCGACACATGACAACGACATCGCAAACACACTTAGCCAGGTAACAGCACACGCAGCTAGTACAACAACAGTACTGAACGAGACAGATGACGACAAAATAGAATTACCTGTCCCTACTGTAGACACGACTGGGACCATCGACAGTATAAAGATAGAAACCAAACTTACAGAAGAGCAACGACGACAGATGATAGAATTAGTGACGGAGTACAGAGACATTTTCTCCGACATCCCAGGAAAGACAGACAGAATAGAACACTCCATTATTCTGACTGACAACACCCCAATCAAGTGTCGACCTTATTCCATCCCTCTAAATTATAGGGCTAATCTCGACAAAGAATTACTATCTCTTGAGTCGAGTGGAATAATTCAGAAATCTCAGTCAGAATATGCTTTCCCTATCGTCCTTGTCGCCAAAAAGGACTCAACTATTAGACTCTGCGTCGATTATCGACGTTTGAATAAAATAACCAAAATTGATGATGAACCAATCCCATCATGCGAGGATTTGATCCTTGATATGTCTACATCTCGCATCTTTAGCAAGCTTGATCTCACGAAAGGTTATTGGCAGGTCCCGATGCAACAAAATTCGATTCATTTAACAGCTTTCTCCACACCTTTAGGTCTCTATGAGTGGCGATTTCTTCCTTTTGGCCTTCGTAATGCTCCAGCGACTTTCGTCCGTCTAACTAGGGATCTTCTCCACGGGGTGACCAATACTTCTACATACATTGATGACATATGCATTCATACTGTAGACTGGACGTCACACCTACAGAAACTACGACATGTTTTCGACAGGTTGCAAGTATTCGGGCTTACAGTTAAGCCTACTAAAGTAAAGTTGGGCATGGAAGAGATTGACTTCCTAGGCCATACCATCTGCAGGGGCCAACTCAGAACAGATGAAAGAATCGTGACCAAGATTCTAAATTTGACTATGCCAACAACCAAGAAACAGGTCCGAAGTCTACTTGGTCTTGTGAATTATTATAGTAAATTTATTCCCAATCTGGCGGAAATCACCAGTGTTTTTTCGAATATTTTGAAAGCTTCGGCTAAACTAAATGTGCAAGAAGCAGGATTAATTAGTGCTCTATCAAAATTGAAATATTTATTCAGTGTTCCACCTATCCTGCGTTTGCCTAACCAAAATCTTACCTATTTCTTACGTACAGACGCAAGTGCTATCTCCATATCTGGGGTACTAGGACAGTTCTACGAAGGGAAGTTCCACCCAGTAATGTACGTAAGTCGTAAGATCAGCCCAGCTGAATCGAGATACTCAGCATCAGAATTGGAGGGCCTCATCTTAATCTATTGTGTTAGAAAACTTCATAGGTTTTTGGCAGGAGCACAGTTTGTGATCGAAACCGACAATTCTCCGTTGTCTGTTATGCAGTCTGGTATTCCCCACAACAACAGAGTCTACAGGTGGGCTTTGATACTGCAGAACTATGCATTTACCATTCAGCATTTAAAGGGGAGATTGAACTCGTTGGCAGACACTTTGAGTCGACCGTCAACCATTGAAATACATGATATACAGGAAAAGATCGACCAGAGATCACCAGAAACAGTGACACTGTGATTGCTAATTAGATCAGTGCCGTATGTGGTGAATAAGTTACACTGTAAGTGCGTTATCATCGCCAAGCTGATAGAACTGTGTAAAAGAAACAGTGCCATTATCAGTGAAACGAACAGACGCATAAGTAATATGTCTCCCGCTCTAACATATATATAAGCCATATTAACATTGAAGTGTTAGCTATGAACCTACATAAATTGGTAGGGAACTATATATTTATACACTATCCAGGAAGGAGAGCATATAAGACTTTGGCGAAATGAACTATGTTAAGAAAATAGTCTACAAAGAACATTGCTCCATCTTCACACCTGAAAGGACGACATTAGTTAGTGTAATTAGTTATAGAAACGTAACTGTGATATATATATATATATATATATATATATATATATATATATATATATATATATATATATATATATATATATATATATATATATATATATATATAACATTGTTTTATGAACAGTATGCATAACAACATTTTTCTATGAATAATTGAATTGCAAAATGTTCTAATGCATATATAACTTTATTTATCTTATGTGATAGTTAGAAGTCACCATCAGTTAGTTAATAACCCATTTAAGTTAACTCCAATAATAGAAATGCAATGGTTAGATATTACTTTACCTTATCACCGCATAATCATAATCATTTATAAATTCATTTAGTTAAAATATCATTTCCAAACTAACCCAACCATTTAGGAATTAACATAATTTCATTTACCAATAACATTTTAAGGTAATTAACCCAATGTGCTTAAATGTAATTACTTAGTTAGATTATTTCCCTTAGGATAATTTAGAACAGCACACCAAATTAAATTAGTTAGTATTACAGGATCGGTAACAAACCATCCTCACAAACTTGTATATTTTGTATAGTAATGACACGTGCAAACAAATCGCACAGTCATTTGGCGTGAAGACTGGTATAAGTCAGCCATTCATTTAATGTAATGGTCATTTACGTGATACTATGAACCATATTTTAATGACGATTGAATGTTTTAGCAAGAATGGTATGAAATTGGATGACAGATGTGTAAATGAGAGGAGAGAATGTATACAATACTAAACATTGAAAGAAAGAGAGAGAGAGAGAGAGAGAGAGAGAGAGAGAGAGAGAGAGAGAGAGGTAGCGGCAAATTTTTTATCTACCGCTTAAAATGCCTTGTTATGACTTGTCTGTGTCAATCTGTGTAATCAATGTGTTGTCAAGTTTTATGTGTGTTACTGCTATACTTTAGTAGATTAGATAGGGAAAATACTTTGAGCATCTTGAAACGGAGTTGTGGTCATAAATAAAAATAACAAACATTTGTAACCACAATAAACCGATTTACGGCGCTCGAAGGAATACACTGTCAGCTACCGATGTTTCAGGCATTATAGGATTACTTCTCTCGCACCACACAAGGAACTTGCAAGTCGTGTGAGAGGAAATTGATGATACATTTTATTTCCCGTTGGCTCTTTACATTTACAAAACAGTCGCTATCAAATCACACACAAAGCCACAGAATTGCCTATCACTAGTTTCCTAAGCCTATTGCTAATCTCTATTTACTTGGCTACAGAAACCCCTATCGACACTAAACGGTGCGCTCGCTAAGAAGTCAGTCCCCAGTCTGATTCTTCTCCTCGCGTGGCTACACAGCACGCGGAAGGACCTTGTGCGTCCTTCGACTTTTTGCGTGCTGTCACACTCAGCACGCTTATAGCAGCCGTCTCCTATTGAGTGGCAATCCACTTCTCTGTGGCTATCACGTAGGCGTGATTCTGCCGTGACCAGAGTACTAACTATCTGGTCGACGCCTCCGTGTCTCATGAGAGAACTAGTTAATAGTCCCCCTTCCTATCACCTACCCTGCCCTCATACCGGGGCACTGTGTTACCTCTGATCTGCTTGAGGTTGACCACTCTTCCCGGTGGTCTTCTATCTTGAGGCAGACCTCAGACCTCTATGCTTCAGTCTTTGACACACACCCTCCCCTCCTGTGTTGCATCATCATCTTTGACTACTTGGTTGTGACGCAAGAGGTTTCTAAAAAATTAGTGTATCTAATTTTTGTCAAAGACTGCTGATAACCTGGCTTTGGGTAATTCAATAGACTTCTACTGACTATTGTCACAATGTAGTATCACTTTACTTGGCTACTGGCAATCGCCACAAACTTGTCTGGTTGGCGTGAGCCTTCTTCTCAATCGCAATATTATATTAATTAGAGGTATGTCTGAACCGGACCATTGTCTTATAAGACCTGCCCTCAAATAGTAAATTAACTCACTACCCATACAAAGTTGACTTTCTTAGGGTCAACACATGAATTGCTTCATGTCCCCCATATAATATTAAACAACCATTACACAAGCTGTGTGCGACAGGCTTTACCTATCTCGCTTCCGCGTGTAAAGTTATCTTTCACTGTTAAGTTAGTGTTTCGTTGTCTATTGTATCCCCTGACCCGGAGTTATCTCCCTTTGATCTACCGAAAATGTATGCAATTTACATGTTAGTTTTCCTGGATGTTTGCGTGTTTGGATCTAACTAATAGTATAATCTAACTTCTAACATGTGTGTTTATTTATAATATGTATGTAAGTTAGTTTTTCAAGTGCCATAATTCGGTTAAATGTGGCCACAAACCAGTGTATAACACTAATTCGTGACTACGTTTCCTTCTTATGAGACTTAAAATACTTTCTCTAAGATCTACAGTAAACTACACACAACACATTCACGACAGCACACTTTCAACATCGAAAGCAAACATTTGACGCAGACACAAAATAAAACAGTCGCGTTGAGCGGCAGAAAAAATCCGCTGACTGATCTCACTCTCTCTTGTATAATTTTACATATGCTCTCACTTTTACACTTCTGTCACACATCTTTTACCTTCACAATTATTTAAAAACCTTGGAGTGACACTGTACAAGTTTGGCTCAGTTTGAGAAAGTTGAGCTTTATGACTGTGCGTAAATTGATGCACGAGTCATGTATTTACAACATATTTACATGTAAGAAAAACGGGTTGATGGTTTGTACCCTGGTATTATTAACTACTATATTCTACTGAAATAATACTCTAAATACTGAAATACTAATACTAGTTCTATAAATATGTATTTAATGTGTTACCTATTTTAATCTAATTTAAGGGAAGTAATATAACTATTTAAAATGAAATTGATGTGAGATGAGTTATGTAACTAACTAAAATGGGTAATGTGAAATGTAATAAATTATGTCCCTTTCTAACATGGGTAATGTAAAATGTAATAAATTATGTCCCTTTCTAACATGGGTAATGTGAAATATAACAATATTATGAATAATATTTTTAAATGAAAAAAAATATATGATTGATATTTTTACTCTAAATGGTGTAAATGATGTTTGTTTATATGTATAATTATTTTATCCTATCCGGTGTAAATTAATCATAATATTAAATGAACAAGTTTGTTAAATGGACTGGTTCATTAAGATGGCATGAACTCTAGTGAAATGAACCAGAGTGAAATGTAACAAACTAAATGGTACTATTACTATCTAAACTTTTTATCCTAGTTTATAATTAGATGTTATTACGTTTAAATTACTATCCTAATCTACTTTTAAGCTAAGTAAGTGGGTAAATTAATGATCTATCTAAACTACTAAAAAAAATGAAAACTATTATATTTCCTCAATCTAAATGTATCTTAGAGTGACCTAATCTAACTATAATTTATCACTATATTAAAACGTTATAATACATATCACAATGAGTCTATATATACATGGTATTTAAATACCTCAGGTTAGTCGTTGCCCTAATGTTTAGAAATTGCTTTCATTGGCATAGTGTATATACACAATTGTCCTGGGTATATTAAATACATTACACAGTCATACTTGTGTCCTATGGGTATTGCACCTGTAGAGTTTGCTGGTGTCGTAGACAAGTATTTTCGTGTCTATTATTTATGTACTGTTCTGACACTGTTTTTCCCTGCTTAACACAGATGATTCACCGGAACACATATGGAGCTTAGTATGTAACGAGCTGTCTTAGTTCACAAGGTGATATACTGGTTCACGGAGTACAGTTCTTATTTTGCTGTCTACGGACACATAGTAGTTCCCTGTTCTTAGTACCTAGTTCAGAACATAATATCTATGTATTCGTAAAATATTTCATATAGAATATTCTAATGTACTAATTTAACCTCTATTACTCTACACTCTCATGTGGGATATCTGGTATTTCTACCTCAGATGATCGACTAAGGGTATCTGCCAGAATGTTGTCCTTACCCTTTATATGCTCTATCCTAAAAGTATAATTTTGTAGTATTAACGACCACCTGTATATACGGTCATTCCGATGCACACCACTTTGTATGACCGTGATTGGGGAGTTGTCTGTCTGGACAACGAAGTGAACACCCGCTAGAAATCGATGCAGCTTCCTCACCGCATAGATGACGCTTAGGGCTTCCAACTCTGATATGGAATATCTGGACTCAGCAGGTGTGATCTTGCGGCTCACGTAGCAAATCGGATGGAAGATGCCATCATAAAACTGGCCTAATACTGCAGCGATGGAGATCCTGCTGGCATCTGTCCTAAGATAATAAACGAGCCTAGGATTAGGCAAGTGGAGGATTGGTACATTACTAAACAGGATTTTCAATTTTGACAATGCAGAAATTAATAATGCATCTTTGACATCTAATTTTACAGATGCTTTTAAAACATTTGAAAATACACTTGTAATTTCAGCTAAGTTTGGTATAAACTTGCTATAGTAATTTACTAAACCCAAAAGGCTTCTGACCTGCTTCTTTGTTGTCGGCATGGTCAGTTTCATAATTTTGGTAATAATTCTATTGTCAGTTTTTAGTTGACCTTGTGAAATGACATGACCCAAAAAATCAATTTCTTGTAGGCCCAATTCAACTTTGCTCGGTTTGACAGTGAGACCGAAGAGTCGCAACCTATCGAAGACATGTCTTAGTTTCAGTAAGTGTGTTGTCCAGTCATCTGTATGGACACATATATCATCTATATACGTCACTGTATTCGTCACTCCATGAAGTAGATCTCTAGTTAAGCATACGAAAGTGGCAGGAGCGTTTCGAAGTCCGAAAGGAAGAAAACGCCACTCGTAAAGTCCTAAAGGTGTTGAAAAAGCAGTAAGATGAATGGATTGAGTCTGCATAGGGACCTGCCAATATCCCTTAGTAAGATCTAATTTAGAAAAGATTTTGGAGGTGGACATGTCAAGAATAAGATCTTCGCAGGAAGGAATTGGTTCTGCGTCGATCTTAGTGACGTTGTTGAGCTTTCTATAGTCCACACACAGACGAATTGTGGAGGCTTTTTTCTTAACTAGGACGATTGGAAAGGAGTACTCCGATGTAGATTTCTGGATGATCCCACTAGCTTCTAAATTAAGAATTTCCTTATTTAGATTTTCTCTATAGCTGAGTGGGATAGAGTACGGCCTGCATTTTATAGGCTTAGAGTCCGAAAGAAGAATGGAGTGCTCGATTCTGTCCGTCCTACCTGGAATGTCAGAAAATATGTCTTTATACTCCGTCACTAATTCTATTAATTGTCGTCGTTGAACGTCTGTTAGTCCCTGTTCTATCCGTATGCTATCTAATGTCGCAGTCTTGTCTACAATAGGAACAGGTAGTTCCATTCCGTCGTCGTCTACCTGATTCAGTACGGTAGTGGTGCTAAATGCGTTTTCTGTATTCTCACTAAGTGTATGGACATCGTCGGATTTGCCAGTCTCGCTAACTAGTGTAGTTGCGTTATGTACGTCTGTCGTCTCATCACTAGGTGTGGGTGCACTGTGTTCGTCTGTCTCTACTTCTGTCTCTTGTCGTGAAAAGTAGGGTTTCAACATGTTGACATGAAATATCTTTAAGTGTCCGTTTATCGATATTTCATAGTCGACATCTGAAATTTTTCGAACCACCTTGAATGGCCCTTGCCATGAGGTCAATAATAAATTTCGTTTGTCTGGAAGTAACAAAAGTATGTCTTGATCTGGTTCAAGATCAATTGTTCTCGCCCCTTTGTTTGCGTATTGGCGGTAGATTTGACCCTTCCTCTCCAAAGCTGCCTTAGCTATGATACACGATTTCATGATTTTATCTCGTGTTTCTGTCACCATTTCATAATGTGTTTTTGGGGTTGGAATTTCAATGGAATTAGTTATTACCTGATGATAAATGGTTAGGGGTCCACGTGGGTTAGCCCCGTATACTAATTCAAACGGTGAGAAACCCGTGCTTGAATGGGGAATCTCCCGATAGGCGAACAGCACTGTTGGTAACAGTGTATCCCAATCAGCTGGGTTTTCTGCTGTTACCTTAACCAGCATATGCTTAAGATCTCCGTTAATTTTCTCTACTATACCATTGCTGGCTGGATGGTACGCTGTTGTAAAATGCTGTTTAATCCCTAACATATTTGTAAGGGCTTGCGTTGCAGCCGATATGAATTGAGTTCCACGATCGGATAAGATGGTACGTGGAAATCCGAATCGTGAGAACAGGTGTAGAAATACATTGGCAACATCTTTGGAGGTGATGTATTTCAAAGCTACTGCCTCAACCCACCTTGAACATAGGTCGACCATCGTTAATATGAAGCGATTTCCTTTGCTGGACACCTGATTCAGGGGTCCAACAATATCTACCGCCACACTCTCAAATGGCCTAGAAGCCAGTGTAGAAGGTTGTACTTCAGCTGTAGGATGTTTACCCTTACGTACTAGTTGTTGACAGACATTACAAGAACGACAAAATAATTTTATATCATTACAAAAACCTGGCCAATAAAAATGAGCCTGAATTCTGGCCCTGGTTTTGTCATATGCAAGGTGACCAGCAAACGGTGACTCGTGTGCAATCTTTAGCACAGTTAGGCGGTGTTGTACAGGTAACACCGTTTGCTGAATCGCATGGTTACCAGTTGTATAATACCTAGTAAGAATACCATTACTAAGTCTAAAGAACCATGATGCGTTTTTTGTCACTTTGGCTTTTTCTTTCAATAATTTTAAATATGGAGACACACTAGGATCAGCTTTCTGCTGTTCTATGAATTTTTGTCTGGTGGTATCATCTGTGCTCGTTGGTGATAGCAACAGTAGTCTCTCATCTTGTAGTGTGTCTTGATGTTTCATAGCGTCTGCTCTGGTTGTTGCATTAGCTGCATTTAATTTTTCCCATGCAGCTATTTCATCGCTAGTGCATTGTTTCAATTGGGGTAAGCAACCCAAAATTAAATCAGTACAAGGGTTGTTAAGTATTGCACAAGTAAAGGTACCAGAAAGGAAAGGAGTGTTAATACGGGCTTTGGCCAAAGGGTAGATTTCAATGTTACCCGAAAAGGTTCGGCATTTGACCGAGTCACCTGTATAATCATTTGGAGTCACCAGTTCCTTTCTAAGACCAATAAGGGTGCTGCCGCTGTCCAGCAAACATTGGCATGGTCGGTCGTTGACCATTGCATTGTGGAACACCAAATTGCCTCTGGAGGCTAATGATGCATTTACACTCTCAGTTGAGAATGGTACTGTATGTCCACATTCTAATTTTCCGTCTGCATGAAATTGGTGACATCGCTCACAACTGTCAAAGCTCAATATATCGTTTACACAACACACATCTTCAGCTTGGTTAAAAGGTAATTCATTTTCAACTTCACACTCAGTCTCACTACCACTATCAGAAGATGTATCAATCAAAATAGCATTGTTGGCTTTCATACTTTGGCGGCCCAGGCACTTATTTGAATAATGGCCGTAGCTGGAACAGAAGAAGCATTTGACTGCACGCCTGTATGCAGTTCTTTTGTTTTGTTGCTTCTTAATGACATTTTCAAGATGTGCCGGGTAGTTAGGCGATTTATCACACATAGAATAAGTGTCATGCAAAAGTTGACAGTAGACACATTTCGACACCTTTTTATCTTTCTTGTCGACTTTATGAAATGGTTTTCTATTACTCTGATAGTTTTTAGGTTGGTCCTTTACAAAAGAAACTATTTCAGAGTCGCTACTTGATGTCTTAAAAATATCTCTATTTGAGGAAAAATATGCAGAGCCTTTCTTTTCAAATTGTTCTATGGTCTCAATATCTGACTGCTGCAGGAATTTAGCAAAAGGAGATGGTATAGTGGATATGACTTTATCCATGGCTATTAGATTTTTAAGTCTGTCAAAGTCTTTTCCTATATTAGCTGCATTAAGCCACCTATTTAGTACACTTTGGACATTTGAGACGTAATCAATGAAAGTCTCACTAGGTTTTGGTTTTAAATTTGAGAACTGAACCTGATACCCAGGGGCATCAAGTAAAAAGTGTTGCATTATCCTATCATGGATGTACTGATAGTTAGATCTAAGATCAGTTGGTATTGATTCTATCACCTTAAGGGGCTCACCACTCAGGTTCTTCATATAAATCATAGCCCACATCTCTATTTGAACTTGGTGGTATTTAAACTGATACTCGACATTTTCTGTCCAGGCTGATATGGAATCTTCTTTACAGAATGGTTTAATAATATTTTTGTATTTATTGAACTTATTTTCTTCTTGTTGGCTTTTTAGTTTAGTAGCAGAGATCTCTACGTGTGAGTCTACATCCATACCTTTCATCTTTAACTGTGTCTCTGATTCTACTTGTATTTGTTTTTCCTTCACTCTTGCCATCTCATCTATCTCTCTTTGCTTTAGTTCTTTTTCTTGATCTAATTGTTTTTGCTTTAATTCTTTTTCCTGATCTAACTGTTTTAGCTTAATGTCCTTATCATGTTCTAACTGCTTTTGTTTAATTTCTAATTCTTTTTGTTTTGTAATCTCAGCTAGTTCTGCAATCTCCTTTTGGTGTTGTCTTTCTCGTGCGCGTTCATCTATCTCCGCATCCTCTTTTCGTATCCGTTCAGCTCTCTCAGCATCTTTTGCTTCTTTAAATTTTTGATCAGCATATTGTTCTAGCTCCTTTCCTGTGTATTGTAACTCTTTACCTGCTTTTATGAAATTAGCTAAAGTAGCCATGTTGTTGGGTAATTAGCTAGCGTTAACAGGCGCTGACCTCTTTAATCACTTATTTATCTTAGATATGTTATGTTTCTTAATCTCTGAGTACTACCAATTGTACTCTTAGTTTATAACCTGGAAAATTTTATCCTGAAAAACAGAGCACAAAAATATGCTAATGCATCACACGCTGAAAAATAGATGCATTATTAATCACATTGCATGCCAAATACGTTGAGTATACTCATCTTAATGTTCCAGAAAATCAGGCACCATCGTTTGGCAACTCAGGTCTAATCGTTTGGCACTGCGGCATACACACGAGTTACTTTTCTATTCGGCTGTTGTTCACCCTGGTTCACAAGAGCAGCAACAATTAACAAATTGCAAACGGCATATCACTTTCGACAAATTGGTACGATCACAATGACATGCCCCCGGACAAATACAATGTAAATTAATTAATATTAAATGTCAATGTCCTGTCTTCGTTCTATCGTTTTATGCCTTTCGTTCCTACTCTAGTTAAATCTATGGAAGTGTTGTGCAGACCAAGTCTAATTTGCATAGCCAAAAAAGTAGTGCCATCGCGACGGTAAACAAATAGAAAAAGTACGAAAAAAATTCAATAACTGCTTTGAAATAAATATAAATATAATAATAATGTTTAAATAAATAAATATATTCATTCACTAACTTAAATAAACAAATAATAGTTAATATAAAGCACAGATTCAGGCGGGCAGCAGCTTGGCGATGTGTAAACAATCAGATGCTGAATGCAAATGGCGTAAAACAACTGTTTGTCAGTCGCAATACGTCAGAGGCGCAGCGCTATTTTTAGCTTGCACAAATCGATAATGTCGCCGGCATGTGTATCGCTCCGCCATGAATCATTTTTGATAATTATTCATAAACAAATAAGTAATTACATAAATAAATGAAAGAAACTCATAATATCAATACTTACAACTTTGAAGAACACATAAATATAAGTACACAATATTTCAGTAAACACAAATAAACATAATTTTGTCACGATAGGCACAGCTCAGCTCGCAACTTGTTCTAGTCTGCACACGTCATCAGTCACTGACACAAATTAAACCTTGTAATTCACTACTAGTAACCTTAGTCTAGAGCCGTGGGTGAGTGTAATAGCTTGAACATTTGTCCAAGCCACACTTCTGACACCACTTTAATCCTCGCCTGTCAGCTACCGATGTTTCAGGCATCATAGGATTACTTCTCTCGCACCACACAAGGGACTTGCAAGTCGTGTGAGAGGAAATGGATGATACATTTTATTTGCCGTTGGCTCTTTACATTTACAAAACAGTCGCTATCAAATCACACACAAAGCCACAGAATTGCCTATCACTAGTTTCCTAAGCCTATTGCTAATCTCTATTTACTTGGCTACAGAAACCCCTATCGACACTAAACGGTGCGCTCGCTAAGAAGTCAGTCCCCAGTCTGATTCTTCTCCTCGCGTGGCTACACAGCACGCGGAAGGACCTTGTGCGTCCTTCGACTTTTTGCGTGCTGTCACACTCAGCACGCTTATAGCAGCCGTCTCCTATTGAGTGGCAATCCACTTCTCTGTGGTTATCACGTAGGCGTGATTCTGCCGTGACCAGAGTACTAACTATCTGGTCGACGCCTCCGTGTCTCATGAGAGAACTAGTTAATAGTCCCCCTTCCTATCACCTACCCTGCCCTCATACCGGGGCACTGTGTTACCTCTGATCTGCTTGAGGTTGACCACTCTTCCCGAGGTCTTCTATCTTGAGGCAGACCTCAGACCTCTATGCTTCAGTCTTTGACATGTAGAATAGTAACGCATACACACGTTAGTAAATTAAATACACTGTAGTTTATTAGAAAACACGCAAACAAACAGGAAAACGAACACATAAAAGTTGCGTACACGATTTGTTTCAAAGTACAGTAACCCAAATCAGGGGACACAATAACTTCTTAAAAACCTTAATGTAACATTGAAAATATGTCTTCATAAGCGGAAGCGAGAAGGTGAAGAGTAGAACTTTATGTATACGAGTTGGAGTTGATATTATTGGGAACATGAACATTTAATGCTCATGTGTTGTACTCATAACAGAGTCAACTTGTATTGGGTTGTCATTTTGGGCAATATGAGGACAGGTCAAAAGACATAAGTCAACGGACGGAAGTCAGAAGACAGAGGGTCATAAGACGGAAGTCAGGACATAAGTCATAAGACAACGGTTCCGGATCAAAACAATTCCCAAGAAGGTTTATAGCCAACTATACTGATACTATGGGCTACTCAATTAGCCGAGTGAAGAAATAGAACAGTGTGAGTAAGGGAGAAGAGAGTTGGTTCTAACCCCAAAAGAGAGATTTACAACTTATTGGATCTTTGACAAAATTGGACAGCCAATTTTCTTTTGTGACCATACAACGTGTTACAAGCATGAGTTAAAGGGTTGTAACACTTCACAGAGGGGAGAGGAGCCTGTCAAAATCCCAATAAGTGTTTAGAGAGTTAAGAATATGAGTAATAGAGCTAAGACAGAGTCTAGTAGAGGACACCAGACAGGAGAGCCACCAGCGCTATAAATAGCTTCACAACTGGACACACTTGTGTCAACCAAGGGAGCATTGAGTACAGCTGAGCGAGGGTTTCCCCAAGACATTGGGAAACTCGCTTCTACGAGTAACCGTGGAGTACCAGGTTACTCGAGTGAGCTGGCCAGCGTGCTGGGCCACTATGCACGCAAGACTCGCCAGCGCACGGAGAATCCAACGTCCGTGTTTGAACACGCAATGAGTAGCGTGAGGACAGACCAGGACTGAGACGACTAGGGAATAGACGTGTTCCTTACGAATGCTATAAGTTTCTAGACAATAGTGATTGTTAGGCTTTAGATTTCATTCAGTGTTTAATAGTATCATTATCAGTTCTTCATTGCATCTATGTAACATACCATGCTGTTTATTGTCAATGAAGTATTCCGCTCGCAGAGCTTGTTTATCGCTAGCTCTAAATAAATTGCATTCCTTTTGCAAATGACACGAGTTATTATTTCGTGTGGTGCAAAAGTAGGGGAGTCCTGAAAGACCTGTCGCAAGCAAGTTGCTGACAATGTGTGTGTGTGTGTGTGTTTTTTTTTTGTTGTTTTTTTTTTTTTGGGGGGGGGGGGGGGTAAAAGAACTACCTGCAAAGGACATTCATTAGGAAAAGCTTAATGTTTATGCTCACAAATATTTGTCCTGTAAAGCGGTACACAGCTGGGTTGAACCATTTTCTCAAGGACGCTCAAAAATTGTTGATGAAATCTGATCTGGTCGTCCTGTTGAGATTGCAACAGAAGCATCCGTGCAGCGGGTGGAGGAGATGATTAGAGGTGACAGGCGAGTAATGACAGACTATGTAGCATCTGTAATAGGGTGCTCACGTGGTTCAGCATACAGCATAATGCATGATTGATTGACATTTTAGAAAGTGTGCTCAAGGTGGGTACCCAGACAATTGAAGGAGGCGCACAAAATGAACCGATTTGGCCTGTCCTTGCATCATCTCTGTCGATACGAACTGTCGTATTATTTATATGTGTCGTCCCTGGGGTGAGGGGAATCAACACCGACATTCTTTTAACCCCATCTCAATATCTTGAGGATCTCCCAGCTTTCTGTCCACAACACCCCGTCAGTCCCTGGATCTCTCTCTCACTCTCTCTCTCTCTCTCTCTCTCTCTCTCTCTCTCTGTCTCTCTCTCTCTCTCTCACACTACTGAGCCAAACCCCCTCTCATTCTTTTCCCAAAACACACTGCACAACACTGGCTCTAAAAAAACAACAACAAATTAGTTTAATAGAGAAAAGTATCACGTATGTGCAAAGTGTATGTGTAGAATGTCTGTCGTATAATCTAGTGTGTATGTAGAGTCAGACCGAATAGCTCACGAGCAAAGTATGTTTCATCACTGTACTGGCCACACAACAGCACCATATATGATGGACAGAAAACCTCACCCAAATGATGTGTCTCTCAGGCCAAGTGTCGACTTCCTCCGATAGCTCTTGGACAATCCGGATGCTTGGTCATCAATAGTGGAAACAGTCCAATATTGATCATCAATCTAACACACACAGTGTAACTACTCTGTTCATAAAAATTCTGTGACCAGAGAATCCTAAAATTACTTTTACTGTCACTTTGGAAAACTCATAGGAATTCCCCAATTGTAACACACTTTGTTAATTGGTAATGATAGGAATTCACCAATTGTAACTCAAAATGTTAATTTTCCCGGTATTTATATCTACTAGTGTTCCTGGTACTGGTGTTATTGTCAGTGTCTTGATTTTACTGTGATGTAAACTATCACTCAGGAAACACACTTAAAAAACCATCGTTTCCTGCTCAGCAGAGGCCAGGTTCCTGCAGACCCACTGGGTTATGGGCCCAGTGCAAAAGCCTCTTAGTAAACTCTGCCTTCAATGCTCGAGCCATGACTTTTCTTCTAGCTTCTTGGTAAACCTAGTGGAATCTGTTGAAGAGAGAACACACCTGGTGAGAGCAACCCGATCCCGACCTTTATTAGGTGAGTGTAGGCCGACGGCGGCACTCAGATATATAACAGAGAACCAACCTCTGTCATAAGGCCGAGGAGCTCATCACATCGGTCTGAGTCATGGTAAGCAAGGAAAGACTAAAGGAAAAGGGCAGAAACCCAGCATATGCCCTACTGGAAGATCCTTCCATTTGACATTTCCCCCATCCCCCCCCCCCAACCATCCTCAATCTCCCTAAATATTATCCCACTACATTGTCCTTAACTCACTGAGTTAAATGATATCTCACATCACATAGTTTAAGCTACGCGATTGGCGACTGTGGCCTACGCTCTTATAATACTTTCTATCAACGCACATTACTACACTCGATTCCTGAGAATAATCTAATGTAGGTTTATTTCATTAATTACCATATATTTATTCCGGTTTGAAAATTGGGACTACTAAATGACACGAAGGTAACATGTCCGCCAATGTAAATCGACAGAAGACACTGTAGTCCCTCTCCAGAATCGAACTCAGAATAACACACACGTCTTAGTTGTTTCACAACATTTCGTCGACTTCCCCAAAGTTGTTTATCCTACCGGTTTTAATACTGGGTCTGAGTGACGTCACAAAACTGTCCAGACACTAGACAGTCGTAGAAGTAGAAGCTATTTTTCTCTGTTCGTTTCCGACTTAATGTCAACAACTGACTGGCTGTCCCTTTCATCTGGGGAATCATCCCGGTACTTCAAAAAGTCTTACTGGTCTGTAATCTAGAGAATTCTTGTCCCCACAACAAAAGATCATGCCGACCTACATCCCGACAGTCCGTCTACCACATCAAAGGATGGCTGCCGCCTGCAGATGTATGGCGCGATAGTCTTCCCTCGATCAACCACACATTAAAGGATGCCGGCTGTTTGTAGACGTTTGGCGCAACATTCTGTCATCGATCGACCTCCAAGATTTTATGTGACACGAACATGAAGGAGAAGACATGCTGAACAGGATTTTTACTGGGGACGAATCATGGGTGTATCACTACCAGCCACAATCAAAGCGTCTTTCAATGCAATGGAAACATCTTTCTTCGCCTTGTGTCCAAAAATTCAAGGAATACGAAATCAGCAGGGAAGGTTAAGTTGACAGTGTTCTGGGATTGTCAAGGAGTGCTTTTAACCAATTTCAAGAAGAAAGGTGACAGTGTGAATTCTGAATCGTACTGTGGAGTTCTATCGATGCTTCATGATGCAATTCGAAGAAAACGTCCAAGACTGCTGACTACATGAGTGTTGCTTCTTCATGACAATGCCAGACCACATACGGCTCGATTAATGCAGGAGAAAATTAACCAACTAAGGTGGGAAGTTCTGGAACATCCACTTTACAGCCCCGACTTAGCCCCTAGCGATTTCCACCTGTTCGGTCCACTAAAATCCCTCTTTGGCGGGAGACATTTTGCGAATGACGCCGAAGTTGAATGTGAAGTGAAAACGTGGTTAAGAAAACAGAGCACGCAGTTATATGCAGCCGGCTTGTGAGGACTGATAAAACGATGGGATAAGTGCATCAGTGTTGGTGGAAATTATGTTGATAAATAAAGAGACAGCGTATATATAAAAATAAACTAGCTATTTCTCTACAGCCATGTGTGTCTTACTTATTGACTATATATATATATATATATATATATATATATATATATATATATATATATATATATATATATATATATACACACACACTAGCTAACCCGGCCCGGCTTCGCCCAGTCCCTGGAGGGGATCTATCTATCTATCAGTCTGTCTGTCTGTCTGTCAGGCTGACCCGGCCCGGCTTCACCCAGTCCCTGGTGGGGAGCATCTCATTTAATTCATATAAGTAGTCACATAAGCTCCCGTTCCCGACTATCTGTATGTCTGTCTGTCTGTCTGTCTGTCTGTCTGTCTGTCTGTCTGTCTGTCTGACCCGGCCCGGCTTCACCCAGTCCCTGGTGGGGAGCATCTCATGTAACTCATATACGTAGTCATATAAGCTCCCGTTCCCGACTATCTGTCTGTCTGTCTGTCTGTCTATCTGTCTGTCTGTCTGACCCGGCCGGCTTCACCCAGTCCCTGGTGGGGAGCATCTCATTTAATTCATAAACGTAGTCATATAAGCTCCCGTTCCCGACTATCTGTCTGTCTGTCTGTCTGTCTGTCTATCTGTCTGTCTGTCTGAGCCGGCCCGACTTCACCCAGTCCCTGGTGGGGAGCATCTCATTTAATTCATATAAGTAGTCATATAAGCTCCCGTTCCCGACTATCTGTCTGTCTGTCTGTCTATCTATCTGACCCGGCGTGGTTTCTCCCAGCTCCTGGCGGGGTGCGTCTCATTAAATTCACACAGTAACTTAAAAGAATGTCCTTCCACACACCATCCATTATTTTTAATGAAAACTGTTTTTAATCACCTACATGACTGTAGATAACTTCTTTAAGCATAAAAAGATGAGTTACAATGTTATGCATTGTGCATTATTTTTATGAAAACTTTGAAAATGCCTTAAAGATTATATCATTATTTATTATAACTCATATGCCTGTAAATAACTATTGACAAAGAGTTTATAAATCTTTGAAAACGATGCAACAATATGACTATAAAGTATATAGAAATGTTATTAAAAGTTATGCCCCTTGAAATAACTTTTCTAGAGTTAAGTCCCCTTGCTATATAGAAATTATAATGAAAAATGAAATATTAAATAATATTAAGTAAGTAGCCGATGTTACACTAAAAAAATATGACAGTTGGCAGCGCGGGAATGAGAGGAAGACGTGTAGAAAATATTTCATCTCAATCGGATGGACCGTTCGCGAACGCATAAAGGACATACAGACATACATTGCCTTTTATATATAAGATTTATGCCGGTCTCTCTGGTATATGGGTTACACGACTTTCTCAGTAATCCCGTATACTCTCGGACAGTGAGGTGACGTGCGCGAGAACTGAGCCGGTCGCTCAGAAAGCAATGGCAAACTTTTTATTTTTCGCATATCCTTTTTACAGGACATCGCTGTCAACATCAGCATCTTTCAGCGGATTGTTGATTTCTTGGCAAGATTACGCTAAGTAGTTTTCCACTGCTTTCTGAGCGACCGCCTCACATACCCCATAAGTTATCTACGCGGAGAGAACCGCTACCAATTCTGGCGCACACCACGCCACATACGAGAGTATACGGGATTACATTACGGAGAAAGTCGTTTAATCCCTAGACCAGGGAGACCAGCTCTGTGTGTGTGTGTGTGTGTGTATATATATATATATATATATATATATATATATATATATATATATAGAGAGAGAGAGAGAGAGAGAGAGAGAGAGAGAGAGAGAGAGAGAGAGAGAGAGAGAGAGAGAGCGCCGCTGAGACCAACGAACTAGCTTGAGAAATATATTCGCTGGTATTGATTGGCACTCATTGTGAGAAGCATATAGCAGTGTGGATAATACAACTGCTTTGTAGACTTTCAGCTTTGTTTGCTGTAAGTGAATGTACCTCTTGTGTTATTTCCTTACACGGGTCAGCCGATACGTGACCTCAGACGGGCCGATACCTGACCCCAGACGGGCCGATACCTGACCTCCAGCCGATACCTGACCCCCAGCCGATACCTGAGCTTCCTCAGCTTTGCAACGGTCCAGTATAAGCGTCGTCTAGTGCGGACCTTGTTCAGACAAGCTGCTCAGACGGCAACACTGCAGACAATTAGGCACACCGAACCGGACCTTGAGATCTCATGGATATCCAACCGTGTTCATCAAACGTCACTGCCAGCCACCCAAACCTATACCCCCCCCCCCCCCCCCCCAAACTACAAGTATTTCTTTAGCTAAACTTTCGAGAAAACGTTGTTATGATATGAATACACGATAACTTAAAACGGTTGTAAACCAAACAGTCTTTGCTGCTGAACCAGTGGTCAGATATAAAAACCACCCCGATACCTATTCCATCTGTGAAAGAACCATTATATCCGTGTACAAAATCAGCCTGTATTTATCAATTCCCGTGTGCCTGCCAAGCAGCTTACATAGATAAACTATATACATGAACACGTAGTATTGATGGTTTACAGAACACAATTACTGAAAACAACAGAAGTTGCGGCGACTAGCCTTCATCAGGAAGCAAATAAAGAAAACACAACACTTGAATATGGGGAAGACACTACACAGACTTCATTAAGATATAATAACCTAATCTGAAGACGGAATGATGGAAAAAAACATATCAGAACAATGAAAAGGAAAATGAAACAATGGAAATTACACTTTCGCAGATTTTCCGAAGTTTCACTAATTTTATTCTCACATAAGTGGAACGGAACGACCGTTAACAAGTCGAGTAACCGAACATATACCAGTCTGGGAGGAAGAGAGAGTTAATCAATCCTCTAGAAATCCCATTCAGTCGACAGGCCATACAATTCCAGCCTCGTCCATCACTCAACACCTCATAAATTATGGCCTCGTGGTCAACACATCAAAGGAGTTTCATATATTGTATTTTATGAAGAGTAAACGAATGCTCACATATGCATAAGCCACAACTATTAGGTGCTTAAAACCACATTTGCGCAGACAGAGAGACTTAGTAGTATATCTGAGATTTTTTTTCCATGTTGCATATCCCTTGCAGGACGTTGCAGTCAACACCAGCATTTTCCAGCTGCTGTTGATGTACTAGGCAATTTTTACGTTCAGTAGTTTGCCATTCCGGTACAATGGCGACGAGATGACTCGTTGTTCTTCGGGGAGACGCTGTTCAGTGTTTTTCTGCGGATTTCCTGTAGATTTCCTGTGGATTTCGTGTGGATAGTGTTTTCCTGTGGATTATGTGATGTTATTTCGTGTTCGTTTATTGGAAGTGTTCAAAAGAAGCCACGGAAGGCAGGTGGTGGATGACATTTTGAGGGCAGCCGACAGATATTTGTTGGTTATGGTCTCGAGTTTCGCGACGGCAGGCAGAGGATCTCTTTCGAGAGACAATGGTTGCGGTCATCCGGCCAATATGGTCACTGCCATAGAGGAAAGCAACGGCAAACTACCTCTTTGAAAGTTCCTAGTATATTATGATTCGCTTAAAGACTGATCATCGCAAGACAAGGACAGAGACATTAAAATTAGCAACATGGAACGTTAGGACGTTAAACGACGACGGAAAATTAGAGAACATAAAACAAGAAATACAAAGAGGAAAACTTTATTTTTTAGGTATGTGGGAAACGAGATGGACAGGAGCAGGCATCAAGATAGATGAAGATTTTAAGATTATTTATTCTGGAGGTGAAGAGCGACAAAGGGGAGTGGCAATAATTTTGGACCGGAAAGCATCAACATCTGTTCAAGGATATTGGGCCGTGTCGGGCAGAGTTCTACTAGTTAAATTGAGTGGCAGACCTTTTAGCATAAATGTTATTCAAATATATGCCCCAACAGGAGAGTCCAGTGAAGATAGTGTAGAGGAATTTTATAATGACATAGAGTCTGCCTTAAAGAAATGTAAAAATTCAGAAATAAACATCATAATAGGAGACTTTAACGCAAAAGTAGGAAATCAAGGTGATAAATACACAGTAGGAGACTATGGTTTAGGAGAGAGAAATGAAAGAGGATACAGACTCATAGAGTGGGCAAAAAAAAGGAAATGATTGTAGGAAACACCTGGTTTAAGCAACACCCTAGAACAGTGGTTCTCAACCGGTGGGGAATTCCCCACCCCCCCCCAGAGGGGAATTTGGGGGTTTCCAGGGGGGGGGGGGAATGAAGATTATTTCAAGATCGCGTTAATACAAGAACCGATTACTTGATCTTGTTGTTCCTTTCATACTTTACGCTTCTGTACGCATCACCCTTCTGAAATTCATTTTATAACGTAAGTAGATCCGCAAATCACATTTTATGTACATGTCTAGACTTGTTTTAGTATGTGCTATTAAATGTAGCTTCAATTATTACGTATACTGTGTAGGGGCAGGGGAAAATTTTTAGGGAGGAAATACAAAAGGGGGGGGGGTGACGTTCTAAAAATATGGTAAGGGGGGAATGATGTCCTAAAAATATGGTGAGGGGGGGGGGGAATGACGTCCTAAAAATATGGTGAGGGGGGGAATGACGTCCTAAAAATATGGTGAAGGGGGGAACGGACCAAAAAAGGTTGAGAACCACTGCCCTAGAAGATTATGGACATGGAGGAGTCCTGATAGCAGGATCAGAAACCAGATTGACTACATTCTGATTAGCAGAAGATTTAGAAACGCACTAACAGTAGCAAAAACAGTTCCCAGTGCTGATTGTTATAGTGACCACAGATTACTCACAGGAACATTGAGGATAAAGTTGAAGAAAGTCAAGTATATAACAGGAAACACTAAATATGATTTGTGTACATAGAGTAATGACAAGGAAATACATAACAAATTCAACATAGAAGTACAGAACAGATTTGACATTTTGTCTGATCTAGAGATCCTATTCCAGGATGTGGATGATCAATGGGAAATGTTAAAGAATTCAGATTGGCTGCAGAAACAACTATTCCAAAATTAATGAAGGTGGGTCGTAAGAAATGGATGACTGAAGCAATTTTACACCTAATGGAAACAAGAAGACTCAACAAAAATAATCCTGCCAAATATGAAGAAATTCACAGACAAGTCAGAATATTATGTAAGGAGGCAAAAGAATCATGGCTTGAGGAAAAGTGCTTAGAAATTGAAAAACAACACAACAGTCAAAATACCAAATTAGTGCACAAAATAATTCAGGAACTTACTAATAAAAGAACAAGTACATCAACAGGCTGTCTAAAAACTAAAGATGGCAAAATCATAATAGAAAAAGATCAGATTCTACATGTTGTCGTGTCCTCCTTTAAAGTGTCGTCCCTGGAGTGAGGAGATCCGACACCCACATTATAATATTTTTTTTTTCCCTTCTCAATATTCTGGAGAATCCACCAGCTTCCGTCCAACACACTCCACCAGCCTATGGACACCTTTTCCTATCACTCTCTCACTGTCGTACTATGCCCCCTTCTCATACTTCCCCAACGCAACATACTCAACAACTCTTGCTTCTAGAAATTAATAAAGAGTAATTTATTAAAATAAAAGTGTAACGTATATGAGACGTGTATGTGAAGAAAATGTGTGACGTGTTCTATAAAGTGTGTAGACTCTGACTCTCAGACATCAACTCAGTCAGCTGATCACAGCAAAGATAGACCACAGCACGTTACGTCAGAACAAGTACGTCTCACCCGTTGCCGGAACCATCTTGCCGGATAATGCTTTGCCTCTGTAGACCTCTGGTAATCCAATTTCATGAACATCCGAAATAGACACCGGTGGTATTAACAGTTAATCATGGACCGGTTGCGCTCTACCCAATGTCCGTTCCTAATGTTCCTAAACAAACTGCACAAGTCTTTTGCAGTGTGTACGCAGTTAGTTAGTTAGTTAGTTAGTCGACAGATCATCCTCGTTGCACATCGAACCATTCAGTCCATAAGTGCTAATTACTAATGTTAATTGTTACTGTACTAACACTAGGTACTCTTAGCCGGTTCTCGGTTCGTTACTACTGTCTAATGCTGTGTGGTGCATCAATATGCATCACTCTCTTTGATGAATCAATTTCCTTCTAGCGTAAGTTATGTTTCTGTATGCAACTCTAGTGACTCTTGAACTGGTGTTCTTCAGAATGGGTTTTTTAATTCTTTCCCAAAACTTGTAGAGTTTCCTTGGATCTGGTAGGGAACCTAGGATAGAAACAACACATCTGGTGATAGTACTAGTCACTGATCCTTTCGGCTGAGTGTAAGCCTATCACCTTGCTTAATGATCTTTAGCTAACTAGAATTAGTCATAGAGCAGATTAGCTACCCACCTAGAGTCGAATCAGGCTATGACAAAGGAAAAATCAGCAAACAGAATGCGGAACCCCGCCCACCAGGGACACCTACGGGAAGATCCCAATTATCCCTCATTACTCAATTCTCAACTAGTAAAGCTTATCAACACTTCACTAATCTATTCTTAACTAGCAGAGTTAATATCACTATTCTACTCTAACTAGTTTCCACTAACAGTGCTAATCATCACACTATAGTTTAACAAGGCCACAGTCTATATTAATTAGAACTAATAGACTATATTGACTACCTTATGTAAAAACCGCCTCATTCCCGGAATGGCTACTACACTTTGCCATAACGGCACATGCTAGTTAATGTTAAATTAATCTAACACTGTAGAGCTCTCCCACAAACACGTCCATCATAATCCACGGTTCTTGGTCAACTCCCCCCTAGTTGATCCCAACTCGGGTTTATATGGCAAACTCCTAAAATTGGTCACGTGATATGGGTGACGTCCTGCAGGTGTTATTTGCGCATATCATCCATTGTCAGGAAACTATTTTCCTGGCTTAAGTCCTGTCAAAGTTGTCAGTAATAGTTTAGATTCTCAAAACAAGCCAGCGAGTTGCTGTCGAGTTCCAACAAAGAGTTTTCCTCAACAAGCTGTCAGTAGCAATCTGCCCCTCTGAGTGATGTCCGGAAACTATATGACATATGGACTGTTTACTTCCTTGCTGAGTACTTCCGTTTTCCATCCGACTTGTCAAAACGATGTATGATTCAGCGCACTCACTTCCTCCTCACTCACCACCAAATGTGTATATGGGCTGACCCCACGGCTTCCATTTGTATTCAAATGTTGACAACCTTGTCAAGGCGATGTCGGGATTCGGCTCCCGCACTTCCGACAGTGGCCAATCCGTCAACCAGAGGTACAAGTACAACTGTTATTTCTGCCCGACCTGTTTTGGAAACACGTGTAGCCACAACTATGAATGTTTTCTCTGTATTCGTTGAAACCCTTGTTGCTTAGCAGATAGTCCGGTTAATCAAAAAATCCTCCCTAACAATCAGCTGGGTAAACGCACGGTTTCATTTTGTGACACATGTGTGGACAGATTATGTGAAAAACCTGTATAATGATAACAGAGAGGAACAGTATGATATTAGATTTAATAATGAAGGACCACCAATTTTAAAGATGGAGGTTCAAAATGTTCTTAAGCATATGAAAGCTGGAAAGGCCCCCGGTGCAGATAACATCACAACAGAAATGATTAAAGCTTTAGAAGAATTTGGATTAGAACAAGTCACCAGACTGCTGAACACATTATATGATACTGGAGATATACCTTCTGAATTATGTAATTCTGTATTTATTGCAAAGAAATCAGGAACCTTGGAATGTGATCAACATAGAATAATTAGTATAATGAGTCACATCACAAAGATTTTGTTACGAATTATCATGCAAAGAGTGAGGAAGGAAATACAACCTGAAATAGGGGAAGAACAATGTGGGTTTGTAGAAGGAAAGGGTACAGTAAATGCTGTGTATATGCTGCGAACAGTTATTGAACGTGCTATAGAAGTAAACAAGGATATACATCTTTGCTTTATTGACTACACAAAGGCTTTTGATAGAGTTAGACATGTCAACATGGTGGATATGCTTGCAGATCTACAAATTGATGGGAAAGACATTAGACTTATTAAAAACATATATTGGAAACAACAAGCTGTCATAAGGATTGATAATGAAGTGGGACAATATCAACCTATTTAGAGAGGTGTTAGGCAGGGATGTGTAATGTCTCCAGATCTTTTTTCCCTATACAGTGAAAATATTTTCAGAAATGTAGAAGATATAAATGGAATCAGCATTGGAGGAAGAAATATCAATAACATTAGATATGCAGATGATACAGTATTGATTGTAGACAATGAGCAGGATCTGCAACAATTAGTAGACGCGGTTGTTGTACACAGTGAGCAGCTGGGGTTAGAATTAAATTGTAAGAAGACTCAGGTTATGGTCGTCACTAGGAAGAACGAAGTACCACAATGTAATATACAAGTAAATGGGAATATTCTTCAACAAGTGAATCGATACAATTATCTTGGAACAGTCATAACATCTGATGGGAGATGCCTTGAAGAGATTAGAACAAGAATCGCCATGGCGAAAGTAGCCTTTGGCAAGATGAAAAACATTCTGATCAATAAAAAGATGTCAATTGAAACGAGAAAAAGAGTCTTGAGTGGGTATATAGAGCCTGCTCTTTTGTATGGATGTGAAACTTGGACAATGTGCAGTCAAGCTGAAAAACATTTGATGGCTACAGAAATGTGGTTTCTGAGGAAAATGCAAAGAGTACCATGGACAGGCAGAAAAACCAATGACTAAGTACTACAGGAGACAAATGAAAATCGTAGACTTATTAGAGAAATTAGACGAAGACAGTCAACATTTTTTGGACATGTTATGAGAAGAAATGGATTGGAGAACTTATTGACAACTGACAAGATCGAGGGGAACAGACCAAGAGGAAGACCGAGAGGAAAATACCTGGATGGCTTGGCCACGTGGCATGGACGAGACAGGAACACGGAGCTGATACACGACTCTGGTGATCGAGTGAAATGGCGAGTCATGATCGCCCACGCTTTCCGGCATGGCACATGATTGATTGATTGAGTTTGCCATTGCTTTCTGAACGACCGGCTCCCATACCAGCACGTTATAACACAACGCGACACGGTCTGCTGCACACATCGGTCGCGGCTGAGCTTCGAACGCCTGGTACCCGGCTCACGAACCGCGTTCGCAAGCCTTTGACCACGGAGCCGGCATCTGAGATTACCGTTGGGTTACTAAACGCCCCACATGTGAACATCATCGGAGACTATGTACTGAGTTTTGTAGTTCAGCCAGAAAAGGGTTCATCTATTTACTTCCTACGACACATCACTCTGCCGTATGCCCCTGACCAGATGCAGCGTAATATGTCAGGCAATACAGCGTGCAACCTAGTGCTTCTGTCTTCTTTGATTAGATCAGTGGTTGTCAACCTTTTTGGCCCATGCGCCCTTTCATCATATGCTCAGAATGTAACCCCACTCCCCCCCCCCAACTTCCATATTTCCTCCCTATAAATCCCCCACCCCTATACAGTATACGTAATAATGGAAGGTAAATTTAATAGCACATACTAGAACAGATCTAGGCGTTTATATAAAACGTGATTTGCGAGCCTACTTACGTCAACCAGTCAAGCTAGGAGCCTGCGCCAACAAAGAAAACACAGCAAGAGGAAACATGCACAAAGGACAGCCGCCGACCGATCCCCCAGCTTACGATGCATGGAGTGGGATAACGAAAAGTCCTTATAAGGACTGCAGCCAGTCAAGCCAGACGAGCCAGGAGCCTACACCAACAAAGAAAACCACAAGAACAGACGAGCACAAAGGATAGGCGCCGATCTCCAGCTGACGTCACAGACACAAACGATACATAACCAGTCCGAGATAGGACTCACAAGACAAGAATTAGGGTGAATAAACCCAAAAAAACCACGGACTTTAACAATAACCACAGCTGATGAAGCAGGTTAGACGAGGCCGAATTTGGAACTTTTGTTTTTGAAAATTGCAATTGGAATTGGAACTACTTACGTTATAAAAGGAATTTCAGAGGAGCGAGAAGTGCAGAACTGTAAAGTATGGAGGGAAAACAATATTAAGTAATCGGTTCTTGTATTAACGCGATCTTGAAATAATCTTACACCCCCCCCCCCCCCCCCAAGACCTGGAAACCCTAAAATTCCCCCCCCCCTCCCCCGGTGGAGAATTCCCCACTGGTTGAGAACCACTCGTTTAGATATTTCCTTTCAGAAATAAGGGGCCGTCACTACCATCAAAGTTCTCTATTGGAGCGAGGTCAAAGTGTGGCTTCAGTGATGGATGAAAGAATGGTCTCTACTGATGGCAAGTGTCCATACTCCCCACCTCATCGTGCATTGTAAACATGCACTAACATTGCCAACATGCACTAACATTGCCGTCAATCCCCTTTGTCTATATTCTATCCCACATACTCCCCATCTCTCTCTCTCCCACAGCATCAAAGCCACGTACTAATCCCCTTGAATCTCACCGAGGTATCAACTAATAAAGAAAAGAAAAAACAACAACACACACACACAACTAACTGTATATTGCTTAAACGTATATTGCTTAAGTATACTGATTAATAATGTCTCTGCGAGATCTGACGCAGTTTTTCAAAATCTATCGACATTTTTCTTTAAATCTTTCACAATATTATCGAATGATTAGCCTCATCACCACGACATCTACGTTGGGACTCCGCGGCGTATTGATTTAAATCACCCAATGCCTTGTTTGCTGCCTGAGTGCAGATCACTACCCTAATCTATTCTTATTGCCTAAGCGCCGACATTGGCGGCAGGTCATTATTTACAAATAAACACCTGCCTTTTCGACACATGTATCCTCATTACTGATGTTGATATTTCCAAACGTTCATAATGATTATTGCACTGTTTTGTTTCGTTTTGTCCTGGTTGACAATTTTTAAAACCCCGTTTATTACCACTTATGGCTTTATATATCACAAACTATATCTTCACTCCTTAATTAACATAACATGGAAGACGCTCAAATGAAGTCAGCAGCCGACTGGCCACGATAACCCAGTGCTTATTCAGCATAAACAGTTTACAGTATAACACCAACAAACAAATACATCAACATTTTGAGAACCTGCGTGTTATCTGTGGGAACTTGCGAACGAAACGTACAGGTGTGCATCATCTACCATTTCACAATTGCTACAGAAGAACGTTGCGATATTTGAGCATTAATTTACAATGTGGTGAATGAAAAAGAAGAAATATACATTCTAAAAGATGCGAATAACGTAGAAAACTGCATCTAAACAGCATTGTGTCCGGGAAACAACTATATTCGTTGACCATATTAATGAACACATAATCAGATATCTGCTGGTACCATGAGTATTGGGACTCTTCGCTGGTTGTTGAAAATGTGGACGGAGCACATATGGGAATGTCACGAGTGCCATGATGTTTTCTCCTTTTTCTTTCGTTCACCTGAAATATGTTTATAACTGCAATGTTGTCTCTTGTATGAATCTAACAGTCTTTTTTTTTTAGTTCACTCAGCGGTCCATAGAGTTTATTTTCCACTGTTGTCTCTCTGGGCCAGAAGGTTCGTCTGGATATGTTGTAGTTTGGGCAGTCCTGGAGTATGTGCTCTACTGTTTGCGACGCCAAACAACATGTGCACATGGCTGAGTCACCAATCTTGAATTTTGTATACATGTGGTTGCGTAATCTATTGTGTCCTGTTCTGAGGCGCAGAATAATGACTTGTTCTGGTCTGTCCATAACGTGGTAGTCATCTTGAGCAGGTTTTGGTGATCTTCTGACTCATTTGATCATTCTTTTCTTTTGGTGGTATGTAATGGGCACATCAGGTTGTTTTCTTTTGCTCCTTCCTTAGCCAATTGATCAGCTCTGTCGTTTCCGGGTACTCCACAGTGGGATGGTATCCACTGTATGGTGATCTTACGCTGACTGCTAAGTTCAGAAAGTAGTGTCCTTAGAACTGGCAATTTCCCAGACAGGAAATGATGTCATGATGTGGATTCTTGACTCAACTCACTCAACTCACTAACAGTCACAGCAGCTGAGAAAATAACATTAATGGACAGTTTGGTGCCAGGGAGAGGAGCAGAGGTGGCTCTTCATCACACTTGACAAGGGGAGTTAATCGACTCAGTGCCACACAAAATCTAGGTGTGGACCAAACAAAAAATGGATGGCGGGAAATGGGAAGTAGGAGTATGTCACAGTTATGACTTAACAGCTGTTTATATGGTAGCAGGCATGCATTATATATCAAATTTAAGGTGGTTGCATAAGGAAAACTTGTGTAGTGTCTGCAGATCTTTGTTCCCTGTACAGTGAAGATATTTTCAGAAATGTACAAGATATGAGATATGAGATGTACAAGATATGGGAACGGGCTTGGTAGAATCAGCGGGGAAAGAAGACCCTGTTGAGCTTGACTCTAGTCCGACTTTGTGAAGACACATGAAGGGTGTAGCATAGGTGGGAGCGCAAGCGCAATTGAAATACCACTACTTTTATCGTTTCTTTACTTATTCAGTCAGTGGAGATTTGCCAGCAACAAACGAGCAATATCTCCGGAGGGCTTATTGTCGCTGGTCGCGAGATCCGCACAGTGGAAGGATGGGATATTTCCTTGCAACAGACGAACAATATCTTCGGCGATATCTCCGGCAGTTCTATTACCGGTGGGATCCGCAAAAGTCAGGCGGGGAGTCTGACGGTACTACACGCTTTATACAGGTCCGGACACTTGTGATTGACAGATGTACGCGTCCCATGGTCCAGGCGCGTACGAGGCCCTCACCTGTGGGACTTGGCTGAACGCCCTAAGTAGGGTCCCTTGGGTGCCAGGGTCTGGCTATCACTCGCCACCTGCTCATGGAGGCGAGGTCTCGGAGGTTTGACGCTGTGCCGCCAGCGTCTGCAGCCTACCTTGTTCGAGACGTAATGGATACCCATTCTTCTGGAGTACACAAGGCAAGGCCGAGAGAGGGAACATGTCGTTTGGGCACCACATGTTTCTCTGAAGCTCTGCCCAGGCATTGTGATAGAATTTTGGCCAAATTCCAACTCACATAGTTTGGTCTGTCAAGACTGTAAGGTGCCACTCAAAAGATATGAAAGGAATCGTCATTGGAGGAAGAAACATCAATAACATTAGATATGCGGATGATACAGTATTGATTGTAGACACAAGCAGGATCTGCAATATTTAGTGGATGCGGTTGTTGCACACAGTGAACAACTCTGGTTAGACTTAAATTGTCAGGAAAGGTTAACCGGTCAACAAATGCCCGCAGAAGTCGGATGTGTCGGCCTAATGGCGCAAGATCGCAGCTCTGCTGTAAACAGGCGAAGAAGAAGAAGAAGAAGAAGAAGAAGAAGAAGAAGAAGAAGAAGAAGAAGAAGAAGAAGAAGAAGAATTAAATTGTAAGAAGACACAGAATATGGTCGTCACTAGGAAGAACGAAACACGACAATGTAATATACAAGTCATTATCATCATCATCATCGTCTTCCACTTCTGCCGTAAAGTAAATGGGAATATTCTTCAACAAGTGAATCGGTACAATTATCTCGGAACAGTCATAACATCTGATGGGAGATGCCTTGAAGAGATTAGAACAAGAATCGCCATGGCGAAGGTAGCCTTTAGCAAGATGAACAACATACCGAGCAGTAAAGGTATGTCATTTGCTACGAGCAAAACATTGTTGAGGTGCTACACAGAGCCTGTACTTTTGTATGGATGTGTGGACAATAAACAAACAGGCTGAAAAACATCTGATGGCTGTGGAAATGTGGTTTCTGAGGAAAATGCAAAGAATACTATAGATAGACAGAAAAGCCAATGACCAAGTCCTACAAGAAACAAATGAGAATCGTGATTGATTAGAGAAATTAGACGTAGATAGTCAAACATTTTGGGTGCGTTATGAGAAGAAATAAATTGGAGAACTTGGTAACAACTGGCAAGATCGAGGGGAAAAGAAATATGGGAAGACAGAAAAATAAATACCCGGATGGCTTAGCCACGTGGCATGGTCGAGACAAGAACACTAATCTGATCCACGACTCTGGTGATCGTGTGAAATGGTGAAACATGACCGCCCGCGCTTATCGACATGACACATGATGGGTATGGATGGATAAGGAAAACTACTGTATATAAACCATTGACAGATAAGGGAAGTCGCTCAAGACGATTAATCATCGCATGGCACTTGATCAGGTAAGGGAAGCCTGGGTATGAACATTTATGCTGTGGGGAAACTGGTGTAAGATCGAGTTTTTCTGTCGGGTAGTCGAGAACTGCCACTTGATCAGGTAAGGGAAGCCTGGGTATGAACATTTATGCTGAGGGGAAACTGGTGTAAGATCGAGTTTTTCTGTCGGGTAGTCGAGAACGACGTTCTACAGGCGATCTAATACATTATATATAAATAACAGTTAGTTGTATGTTGTGTGCTGGACTCTGCTGCAGTCAACCTTAGCTGTTTGTCATTGACTAGGCAATGTTAGTACAGTAGTTTGCCATTGCTTTCTGAACGGCGACGCCTCATATTATCAATATCAACACACAGTGGTCTGCTTGCAAATCGCCGGGAGCTGACTTCGAACCCTGGACCTCGGTAGTGCCACATGGTGTTTAGACAGAATGACGTCATCGGAAAAGGCGGTAGAAAATCATATAGGGAAAACCCCACAAGAAACTAAGGAAACTTAGAAACAGGGGACGTCAGACGACAACAGAGAAGGACAACGGAGAGGACCTTGTGTGATTCGGCTGAGGCGAGACATATTTCGTGGAGCCGTGGGCGTTCAGAGATTTTGGTTGTAAGGATTATCAGGTGGAGGATGTCTGACGAGAAGACTGTCAATATCGAAGAGAAGACCCGTGGGCACGGAATACCTAGACAATCTTTCAGATGAGAATGGCGGGATAAACGGCGATCCGAGGTAAAGTCAGATAATACGTGGATATAGTTTGCAGATATTGTGTAAATGCTATCCCTGTGTTAAAGGGGAACTTTACGGTCTGGACGACCACTGTATTGATCTAACACCACAAATAAACGTGTGTGTAAGTACTTTCACTATCGGAATAGCGTCGGTTGATTCTTCGCATTTCATTTGCAAAGTTTGATGTGAAACTTTAACTGTTGTTGAGCCAGAGCTTTGACGTTGACTTTCCAGTTAATTGTTACGGGAGTAGTTGCATCATGGCAGATGTGGGAGCATCGATCCGGAGCTCAAGATATTGATTATCAAGTAAATTATTGTCAAGATAGCCCCTACCAAAATAGTCGAAAGTAAAGATGAATGCACACCATAACTCAAAGTAACGCACGGTGCAACACGGGAACTGAAAGAGCGCAGGAAGAGGCGGTAGTCAAAAAGTCGGCACAAACAGTGGAACATTTCAGAAATCAGTGAAAGTAATTCATAATGTATTATTCTGAAAATACCTGTGTTCGGTAAGAGGAACATTAGATTATATATTAATATACCGTTGTATCGGACACATACAAGAGAGCTGACGTGCCTAAAAAAATGTACGAACGCCACAATATTCACGGCGATAGTTGCACGTCACAGAAAGAACACACTATACTACACGCACCATTTGTAGCATACTAAAGAACACGACACTGCATTAATGAAGAAACGCTGATGTAAACAGTGCAGCCTACAAACATTGAATATTTATATGCACATTGAGTTATTTGTATGAACTAGGTACACAGTTGACACGACACACCGGACACTTAAACATATTTGATACGAAACTGTCAACGAAGAAAATGACACCAAACATGATGATACTTGCTGCCGACACTCTATCATAAATTCACTATCGGCGCGAAGGACATTAATTATTCTACATTTCGTGAAATACTTGCGGACGTCGGATGTTATAGGATGCTGTACAATATGATGAGGTTTACCTTTGGCACCTACATTGTCATCCACCTGAATTCTTTCCATAACACTCGTTTGAACGCTACACGTTAGATATCACACCAGGACTTGTTAAATTTATATTTACACTGATTCTCGGACACCAAGACATTGGGACAACACCAGATGCATCACCAAACACGATTTGAAGAATTTACGATTTATATTGACCCATAATCAAGTCACCGAAATTAAGTGAAGACATGAGATATCAACGCTGTTCATAAGGATTCCACGAATATTATTTTGGACTCAACGACACTACTTACGTAATAGAGGACAGTACTTACAACATTATTTACGTATTGCACAACAACGCTAAGTTCAAAACGCACACCTACACTGGGACGTACTAATTTCTGAAATGGCTGAGGACGTTGTTACATTGGATAAACTCAACTCGGTCAATCAGGACAGAACACTTACTACGTACGTCGACATTTACGGACAACGATAACGTCTGGACATAACGTCAACCTTCTTTCCACACGTCATATTGGACCAAATGAGTCAACCCAAGTATTGCACAAGGCCAGTATATGTTATTGTTGGTCAGTGTGTTATTGTTGATGAATGAGGTGCCTATTATTTAATAATAAGTAAATTCGTTCAAAAATGGATAGGTGGGCGGTTGGAAGGGCGTTTCTACATTAAGCTAGGACACTTGAATATTGTAGTGTCAACACATAATTGCTGTCTTGTGTTAAGTGCAGTAGTAAGAGAGGATATTTACGTCAAATTTCTGTAAAAGTATTATTGTCTTTTATGAAAGAAAATATCTATTTACGTCTCTCGTCAGTCGTCTTCTGTCATTGTTGATTGTCTAGTATTATATATTCTTTATACTGAATATATTTCTTATACTATTTTCTGTCGTTTACATATAGTAACACTTAGGACATTTTTATCACATTAAGATTGCTGAATTTCTGTTGCTGAATTATTGTTGAGTTGAAGTTGACAGTTTGTTCAACATTTGTTATATTGTTTACTCTCGATTGAACGTACTTCCATATTGTCGATTTCCTTTGCATTTTTGCACTTTTCTATCTTATATTTCAGCTAGATAATTATTGCACAGGTAGGACAAGATGACGTCGATATTTCAAGACTACATGAAGATAGGTAAGACGTTGGGTTTAACCGGTTTAAGGCTCAGGAATTATGCAATACAGAAAACTGAAAAATTAGAGGGGGTTGTAAAGGAGCAAAGAAGGAAACATGGACGGATATATGAAAATAATACAATGTTCATCATCGACGATGACGAAAACATAGAGACACTCACAAGTACCGAAACCCAAACAACGCATAAAGAAGAAGAAAACATGCAATTTGAACTGGGTACATCAACTGTTAACGAATATCAGATAACACAAATGGATGATAACGCAACAGACAAGAATGGGATACACCTGGATATTCAAGAGGTAAACAAACAGTCTTCATCAAATAACTCTGTATCTGAAAACATAAGTTATGATCAGAGACAAAGCAAACGAGATTATTTGTCGTTAAATGACATATTTTAGAAACATTCGAAAAAGAGACCAAAAGTTATACACACTGGTTGTTACACGCAAAAGTTACATGCACAACAAGCACAACCTATTGAACAATCAAAATTGGGTCTGATAACCATGGTTATTGCTCACATCATAACTTTGACAAAGACATACAGTTCACAGGTTGAATGCGTCATCATGAACAATTATATTCGAACGAAGATATATGCAATTGATGTCAGTAAAAACATGTACGCACAAGCGAGGAAACATGGTGTAAACAGGTTCATACGAACAAAAAGGCGTGTCATGAACATACGCACAGAAGTCAAGAAGTGTGTCACAAACATACATACAGAAGTCATCAGGTGTATTACACACATGCACGCTGAAATTAAAAAGTTTGTCACAGACATGTATTCACAATCAAGGAAATACATTACTTGCGGCATTGCAACTATCCATTCACAAGTTAAAAGAAGCTACACACAATCCAGAAAGAAACTGATAGATTGGTTAATAGAAACCAAGAAATACACCACAAACATTTGTACGCAAATTAAAACAAAAGTTATAAACTGTGGCGTACAGGTAAAGATGTACTTTACGAACTTGATAGGTAAATGCAGAGAACACTACAAACGACAAACTACACTTGTTTCTACATATTGTAGTTATGGTTACTTGTCTTACTTCTGGTACACATTTACCAAACATACGTCATTACGGCGTATACATTACAAAAGATACACAAGACTGAAAACAATAACATTGTTCCAATCAACAAAATTACAATGTACAAATATTGGCATGCGTGCAGAAGAGAGATTCTATAGGTTTGAAACAAAGAAAGAAAGAAAGAAAATGAATGAAAGAAAGAATAAAAGAAAAGAATAAAGAAAAATAAAATGGGATGAAAGTGTTAGGTTCATATCAACACATAGTACACTACAGACACATTAGGGTCTTATTACTTAGTTGTGTTAGGTGTCACTGTTATAAAATTGTAATTGTCAGAAATGTTCTCATTATCTCATATTCCAGTTCTCTATTGTCTGACAGTTATTATCAAGTATACTTATATTAGAGAGCAATATTATTTTGTCTCAATATTTATTGTGTTGTATCAGAAGAATACAGTATGTTAATGATTTATTATCTTAGAAATCTTGAATCTTTGAGATATGATTCTGCACAAAACTGTAGGATCTACAAGTCAATCATAATCTTGCCGATATTCTAAGTCGACTATAAATATAAATATTTTATTCAATTTTAGTTTATTATAGTTGTTTGTTCATAGAGTGTTAGAAAATTTTGGAAATATGTGTTAGATAGCACCGAATTTACTGGCAATACACACACATATCAACAATTACATAATCATTGTTAATGCAAATAGATAGTTTAGGTAGTTGGATACTTCTGTCGATCTGTGATTTTGACAGGATGATAAGAAATATACGTGGGGAGGAACCGATGAGGCATGGAGAACTTTAACCTGTGTAGCTTTTCTCCTGTGTCGGGTTTTCGCTTGGATGGTTTGTGACGATGTGACTTTAAAGAAGAACCGGTGAACACGTATTGTGCTATGACAAATTGAATTTAATGAACATTTTATAAAATTATTATGTGTATATAGAGTTAATTTAATGAATTGTGATAAGGATTGATTAGTTAACGTAGTTAGATTAAATACTATGTTAGTATGGTTGTATTTTAAGAATTGATCGTTAGTTATTATTACTTAATTATCCAGATGATGGGTCATAGGTTTTCAATTTTATTGTGATCGCCATTTCCAAGTATAGAGACCACTACATATTTCATTATGAAATACGCCGTTAAATGATATTGTCACTCGGTCATTATTGCCACACCTACACAAATAGTTTATGATGACGTCTCCAAAGAGCATTTACCTCGATTACGCCTAAAATTATGGCGTCATAATACTGGTACCTCACCTACCCGTTTGATGAGATTAAGATTCACGACATAGCAGTCGAGATAATTGCACAGATGGTTACAAGACAATAGTAAATGCAACTGGTACCTGTTTATTCCTCACGTCCCCTTACTCCAGGTTTTGACCTAGAGAAGGACGCTTGTCCTTAGGGACAAACGAGGGACTGATCTTTATGATTAGTTAGTACAGCCTCCCCATGGGCTGTATACACGACATCTACCGTTGGTGTGTAGATTGGAGGGCGTGCCCGTTATATATTTTTTTTTATTTTGTGGGTAATCGATAGGTGTCCATAGCATCTTGCTAGTCCGATAAAAGTCATTGTGTCTGCACTGCTATGTGTCAGGTTAATTCTCTTGATGAAAAAAAAATGATTACATCATTTTAAAAGAGAGGGGGGCATACTGCCACATGGCGTTTAGACAGAATGACGTCATCGGAAAAGGCGGTAGAAAATCATATAGGGAAAACCCCACAAGAAACTAAGGAAACTTAGAAACAGGGGACGTCAGACGACAACAGAGAAGGACAACGGAGAGGACCTTGTGTGATTCGGCTGAGGCGAGACATATGTCGTGGAGCCGTGGGCGTTCAGAGATTTTGGTTGTAAGGATTATCAGGTGGAGGATGTCTGACGAGAAGACTGTCAATATCGAAGAGAAGACCCGTGGGCACGGAATACCTAGACAATCTTTCAGATGAGAATGTCGGGATAAACGGCGATCCGAGGTAAAGTCAGATAATACGTGGATATAGTTTGCAGATATTGTGTAAATGCTATCCCTGTGTTAAAGGGGAACTTTACGGTCTGGACGACCACTGTATTGATCTAACACCACAAATAAACGTGTGTGTAAGTACTTTCACTATCGGAATAGCGTCGGTTGATTCTTCGCATTTCATTTGCAAAGTTTGATGTGAAACTTTAACTGTTGTTGAGCCAGAGCTTTGACGTTGACTTTCCAGTTAATTGTTACGGGAGTAGTTGCATCATGGCAGGTAGGAAGGGCAGTTATAAGCATGCGCATCTCACTATCTTCTAAGGAGAGAGAGAAAGGAGGGGGGGGGGGGGTTAGGGGGATGGCTGAGTGGTCTAGCGCGTTTAAACTTTCACTTCTGGGCGCGGCCTGGTGACTTAAATGTTCAAAAACAAATGGCAAACTACTGGACGTAAATTTTCTAGAAACAAACAGCCAATAGGAGCTGAAGTTGATGATACTAGCGACTGTGTGATGGAACTAGCAACTACGAGATGGAACTAGTGGATGCGAGATGGAACAAGTGGTTGTGAGATGGAACAAGTGGTTGTGAGATGGAATTAGTGGTTGTGAGATGGAACAAGTGGTTGTGAGATGGAATTAGTGGTTGTGAGATGGAACTAGTGGATGCGAGATGGAACAAGTGGTTGTGAGATGGAACTAGTCGTTGTGAGATGGAACTAGTGGTTATGAACTAGAATTGGCAGAACAGGCGGACAGATTGGCTGGCTCTGCAAAACTTGATGGAGTATTTATACATGACATGGCAGACGTGGTTGCGGCCTTGTGGGAGCACGTGTACACCTCGGAGGAGCAAATGGATCACCATGGTCTGGCAAGAATGAGACAACGAGGAGTGACGAGGGGATCTGACCGATGATCGTCGCTCAGAGGAATGGCGAGACGGACATATAATCAGATTGCTACTGGTACTATTGGTGTTGGAACTCTTCGCTGGCTTCTGAGGATCGGGACGGAGCGCTTATGGGAATGTCCCGAATGCTGTGATGTCGATTCCTAAATCAATCAATCAATCAATCAAACTAGAATTGGCATCTGTAAATTAGAACTAGAAAATGTGATCTATAACTAGTGGTTGTGAGATGGAACTAGTGGTTGTGAGATGGAACTAGTGGTTGTGAGATGGAACTAGTGGTTGTGAGATGGAACTAGTGGTTGTGAGAAGGAACTAGTGGTTGTGAGATGGAACTAGTGGTTGTGAGATGGAACTAGTGGTTGTGAGATGGAACTAGTGGTTGTGAGATGGAACTAGTGGCTGTGAGATGGAACTAGTGGTTGTGAGATGGAACTAGTGGTTGTGAGATGGAACTAATGGTTGTGAGATGGAACAAGTGGTTGTGAGATGGAACTAGTGGTTGTGAGATGGAACTAGTGGTTGTGAGATGGAACTAGTGGTTGTGAGATGGAACTAGTGGTTGTGAGATGGAACTAGTGGTTGTGAGATGGAACTAGTGGTTGTGAGATGGAACTAGTGGTTGTGAGATGGAACTAGTGGTTTTGAGATGGAACTAGTGGTTGTGAGATGGAACTAGTGGTTGTGAGATGGAACTAGTGGTTGTGAGATGGAACTAGTGGTTGTGAGATGGGACTAGTGGTTGTGAGATGGAACTAGTGGTTGTGAGAAGGAACAAGTGGTTGTGAGATGGAACAAGTGGTTGTGAGATGGAGCTAGTGGTTGTGAGATGGAACCAGTGGTTGTGAGATGGAACTAGTGGTTGTGAGATGGAACAAGTGGTTGTGAGATGGAACTAGTGGTTGTGAGATGGAACTAGTGGTTGTGAGATGGAACTAGTGGTTTTGAGATGGAACTAGTGGTTGTGAGATGGAACTAGTGGTTGTGAGATGGAACAAGTGGTTGTGAGATGGAACTAGTGGTTGTGAGATGGAACTAGTGGTTGTGAGATGGAACAAGTGGTTGTGAGATGGAAATAGTGGTTGTGAGATGGAACTAGTGGTTGTGAGATGGAACTAGTGGTTGTGAGATGGAACTGGTGGTTGTGAGATGGAACTAGTGGTTGTGAGATGGAACAAGTGGTTGTGAGATGGAACTAGTGGTTGTGAGATGGAACTAGTGGTTGTGAGATGGAACAAGTGGTTGTGAGATGGAACTAGTGGTTGTGAGATGGAACTAGTGGTTGTCGCAGGATTGCCGCAGGGTTCACCACTGTCACCAGTACTATTCAACGTGTATACGGTGCCGATCACTGAACAACAGTTGGACGGGAGGGGTAGGACTCTGTCATTCGTTGACGACATCCTCGTGTATCGACAGGGTCGAGATAGACAGGCGGTTGCCAATGATATGCAGGGCGAACTAGATCGAATTTCCTCATGGTGCGCTGATGCCGATGCCCTTGTCAACCCTGCAAAGGCAACGGTTACATGGTTCTCACTAAACAACCATATTGTGAAAACAGACCTGCCGGCAGTAAGAATGGATGGGAGCAGTTTGAGTAGAACCCAGTCAATGACATATCTTGGCGTGAGGCTTGATCGTAGCCTGTCCTTCAGAGATCATGTCGATTATGTCATAACGAAGGCTCGAAAAGGTTTGTCAGCAATGAGAGTCATGGCGATTGCCAATATCGAGCAAAGACTGCTAATACTTCTGTTCCAGGGACTTGTACTTTCACGCATCGAGTATGCCCTGGCCATCCTCACTGTCAGCCCTACACAGATTGAAAGACTCGAAAAGGTACAAAACGAAGCCATGCGCATCATTTTGGGCTGCACGAGAGACACCAGCTGTGTAGCAATGAGATACCTTCTTGACTTCCCGACAATGGAACACAGGATCAAGATCTGGAGAGCTCGTGCATACTTAAAAATAAGTGCAGATGAGCAGCACCCTCTACATGACGCTATATTCAGAGAAAAGGGTGACAGGCTAAAGAGGGGCAAATCATGGATGGGTCGGGCGGAAGATGTCGTCAGACAGGTCTGCAGTCTTACCAGTATCAACCCCGGCAAGGAATGGGTGCCGGTGCCTCCAGCTTTTAAGTGCACTTTCTCCTGCATTATCACACTCGACAGACGGTGCAGAGAGCAGAACCCTACCGCTGTCAATGCAGAGGTTAACGCGCTCATCTATGAACACTCAGATAGCCCCGAAGTGCTCATCTATACAGATGGATCTGTTGTAAAGCAGCAGAGAAGTGCGTGGGCATTTACAGCCCGTTCAGCGGGCCGAACCGTTCAAGAATCCAGTGGTGCCCACTCTATGACCACGAGCAGCATGACGATGGAGGTGATGGCAGTTACACAGGCTTTCATATGGCGGGAGTCACAGCATTATACCAACGTGTGTGTACTAAGTGATTCAATTAGCATGATTCAGAAGGTCGAAGCTGGATCTGTACGTAGACAGTGGACTGAATCGCTGCGGAAGTCTGTTGTCCGTAAAGTCACCTTCATCTTCGTCCCGGGACATGCGGGAGTCGAGGGAAATGAACGAGCTGACAAACTGGCTGGCTCTGCACCCCCTGTAGATGGCCAGCCCATGGATCGTGCCGATGTTATTAACGCCCTTAAAGATTTGGCGAGAACAGAGGATTTTGACGTCAGTGAGTCCACATCGCTGTCTATGATGAAAGACCTGGGAGTAAGAATCGGCACAGCCAGACGCGAGAGGTACATCGGGAAAACAAGGCGCCTCGTCAACCAACACAGAACTGGCACTATTAGCTACCGGACGCTGCTGCATATGCTGGGGGGAGGATTTGAGCACCTATGGACATGTCCGGAGTGCAACGAAGATACCCCAACTGATAACTGATAACTGATAGTGGTTGTGAGATGGAACTAGTGGTTGTGAGATGGAACTAGCTTTTGTGAGATGGAACTAGTGGTTGTGAGATGGAACTAGTGGTTGTGAGATGGAACTAGTGGTTGTGAGATGGAACAAGTGGTTGTGAGATGGAACTAGTGGTTGTGAGATGGAACTAGTGGTTGTGAGATGGAACTAGTGGTTGTGAGATGGAACTAGTGGTTGTGAGATGGAACTAGTGGTTGTGAGATGGAACAAGTGGTTGTGAGATGGAACTAGTGGTTGTGAGATGGAACTAGTGGTTGTGAGATGGAACTAGTGGTTGTGAGATGGAACTAGTGGTTGTGAGATGGAACTAGTGGTTGTGAGATGGAACAAGTGGTTGTGAGATGGAACTAGTGGTTGTGAGATGGAACTAGTGATTGTGAGATGGAACTAGTGGTTGTGAGATGGAACTAGTGGATGCGAGATGGAACTAGTGGATGCGAAATGGAACAAATGGTTGTGAGAACTCACTAGCAACTGTGAGGTGCCCAGGCATGTACAAATGTTCTCTAGCATCTAGACATGACATTTCCCCAGCGAGATTGTAGCAGCTGTGAGGTTACTCAGCTTGGCAAGATGTCGATTTTTAAATCCAAGAAGCAAGAACATGTTCATCATCTCCCGCCCTCATATTTGACCACACCACTACCTGAGAGAGGCCCTCACCATCGACTACACCACTACATAAGAGATACCTCACCACTGACTACACCACGATATGATTGATTGATTGATTGATTGATTTAGGAACCGATATCACAGCATTCGGGACATTGCCATAAGCGCTCCGTTCCCATCCTCAGCAGCCAGCGAAGAGTTCCAATACTAATAGTTCCAGTAGCAATCTGATTATATGTCCGTCTCGCCTTTCCTCTGAGCGTCGAGCGTCGGCCACATCCCCTCGTCACACCTCGCTGCCTCATTCTTACCAGACCATGGTGATCCATTTGCTCCTCCGAGGTGTACACGTGCTCCCACAAGGCCGCAACCACGTCTGTCTTGTCATGCATAAACACTGCACCAAGTTTTGCCGAGCCAGCCACACTGTCCGCCTGTTCATTCCCCAGCACACCGGCATGCCCCGGAGAAAAGATCCAAGTGATGCTTGCTACCCGTGACCTCCGAAGCAAAGCAAGCCACTCTGCATGAAGCCTGCCTGTGTTCACCCTACTCAGCATGCTTTCTGAGTCAGTTATAATCACAATGTGTGTGTGTGTGTATCGTGTTCTCCATCCAGCGGAAAGCTGCATTGACCGCCTCCACCTCCATTCTTAAGCTAGATGTTGTGTCATCATACGACAGGCTTTCCTGCACCAAACGTGGACCATTAGCTTTTGCTAAGAATCCCCAGGCACTTCTCCTACCTCTCAACACCGAACCATCCGTGTAGATAATCATATCACCCGCGCGAGAATTATCCTGAATTAGTTGCTGAATTTCCACTTCCGTGGCCCCTGCTGGCCATTCCCTGCACTCCCGGCTTAATGTGATTATAACTCTGCACAAGTCTGACTGCTCCGCTGGCACTTTGACCCACTCCTCTCCACGCCTAATGTTCTCCAAGGGGCACACCTGCCTGATCGTATCCTCCGCCTGAGCCATCCATGATTTCCCTCTTATCAGTCTCTGACCCTTAACTGCGTCCAGTGCATCATGCAGTGGGTGATCTGTGTCTGCAGCTACTCTGAGGTATGCCTTCGCTTGCATCACCTTGAGCCTACAAGCAACAGTAGGCAGACCAAGGGTGTAACGCATACACACTACTGGGTGTCTCTGGTGCATCCCAGAATGACCCGCATAGCTTCGTTCTGTATGCGCTCTAATTTCACCAGCTGACTCTTTGAGACAGTGAGCAGTCCTAGTCCATAATCAATTACTGAGAGGATCAAGTGCTGGTATAGTGTGAAAAGCATTCTCTGCTCTGTGTCCATTGCAGCCATAGTTTTAAGTGCATTGAGTCCTTTTTGAGATCTTGTCACAACCGTCTCCACATGGTCCTTGAAGGATAACCCCTGTCTAATGTGATCCCCAGATACTTCAGTTTGTTCTCTCTGCTGACATTTCTACCATCCATCGCGAGGCTTGGGACATCAGCTCTTACAATCCTGTTGTCCGAGAGCACCACTGACTACACCACGATATAAGAGATACCTCACCACTGACTACACCACGATATAAGAGATACCTCACCATCGACTACACCACGATATAAGAGATACCTCACCACCGACTACACCACGATATAAGAGATACCTCACCATCGACTACACCACGATATAAGAGATACCTCACCACCGACTACACAACGATATAAGAGATACCTCACCACTGACTACGCCACTACCTGAGAGATACCTCACCACCGACTACACCACGATATAAGAGATACCTCACCACTGACTACACCACGATATAAGAGATACCTCACCACTGACTACACCACGATATAAGAGATACCTCACCACTGACTACACCACGATATAAGAGATACCTCACCACCGACTACACAACGATATAAGAGATACCTCACCACTGACTACACCACGATATAAGAGATACCTCACCACTGACTACACCACGATATAAGAGATACCTCACCATCGACTACACCACGATATAAGAGATACCTCACCACTGACTACACCACGATATAAGAGATACCTCACCACCGACTACACAACGATATAAGAGATACCTCACCACTGACTACGCCACTACCTGAGAGATACCTCACCATCGACTACACCACGATATAAGAGATACCTTACCACTGACTACACCACGATATAAGAGATACCTCACCACTGACTACACCACGATATAAGAGATACCTCACCACTGACTACACCACGATATAAGAGATACCTCACCATCGACTACACCACGATATAAGAGATACCTTACCACTGACTAAACCACGATATAAGAGATACCTCACCATCGACTACACCACGATATAAGAGATACCTCACACCGACTACACCACTACATAAGAGATACCTCACACCGACTACACCACGATATAAGAGATACCTCACCACCGACTACACCACGATATAAGAGATACCTCACCACCGACTACACCACGATATAAGAGATACCTTACCACTGACTACACCACGATATAAGAGATACCTCACCACTGACTAAACCACAATATAAGAGATACCTCACACCGACTACACCACGATATAAGAGATACCTCACCACTGACTAAACCACGATATAAGAGATACCTCACCACTGACTACACCACGATATAAGAGATACCTCACCACCGACTACACCACGATATAAGAGATACCTCACCACCGACTACGCCACTACATAAGAGATACCTCACCATCGACTACACCGCGATATAAGAGATACCTCACCATCGACTACACCACGATATAAGAGATACCTCACACCGACTACACCACGATATAAGAGATACCTCACCACTGACTACACCACGATATAAGAGATACCTCACCACTGACTACACCACGATATAAGAGATACCTCACCACCGACTACGCCACTACCTGAGAGATACCTCACCATCGACTACACCACGATATAAGAGATACCTCACCACTGACTACACCACGATATAAGAGATACCTCACCACTGACTACACCATGATATAAGAGATACCTCACCATTGACTACACCACGATATAAGAGATACCTCACTACAGACTACACCACGATATAAGAGATACCTCACCACCAACTACGCCACTACCTGAGAGATACCTCACACCGACTACACCACGATATAAGAGATACCTCACCATCGACTACACCACGATATAAGAGATACCTCACCATCGACTACACCACGATATAAGAGATACCTCACCACTGACTACACCATGATATAAGAGATACCTCACCATTGACTACACCACGATATAAGAGATACCTCACTACAGACTACACCACGATATAAGAGATACCTCACTACAGACTACACCACGATATAAGAGATACCTCACCATTGACTACACCACGATATAAGAGATACCTCACTACAGACTACACCACGATATAAGATACCTCACCACCGACTACGCCACTACCTGAGAGATACCTCACTACAGACTACACCACTACATAAGAGATACCTCACCACCAACTACGCCACTACCTGAGAGATACCTCACCATCGACTACACCACTGCCTGAGACAGGCAGGCAACAGAAAACCCGGACATCAACCCGCAGCGAGCACAACCAGCTATAGTCACCCAGTGTAGACAACAAACTATTCCCTTGAACTTGCGGTCCTTGCTCTGAGATCGTTAGCACTCCCCCAATCCCCAATATTCCCCACCCTCTGATCCCTCATTAAAACCGGTTCCTAATCCCTGCAGCATTTCCCTGTAACCCCTGGAACTGTTTTATGGACGGGTCGTTGGCCTTGACACTTGCTTCTCTGTATGTTCCGGGTTGTAGTCATGTGACAGGCAGACATTTAGAAAGGCGTGGTATTCAACACTGTATGCTTTCTTTCGTTCATTTACTGGCTTGCTGCCTGTTTCTTGTATCCTGTACATAAGGCTATCGTGGTACTGTACATTCTTGTACCCTGTACATAAGGCTGTCTTGGTACTATACATTCTTGTACCCTGTACATAAGGCTGTCGTGGTACTATACATTCGTATACCATGTACATAAGGCTGTCTTGGTACTATACATTCTTGTACCCTGTACATAAGGCTGTCGTGGTACTATACATTCTTGTACCCTGTACATAAGGCTGTCGTGGTACTATACATTCTTGTACCCTGTACATAAGGCTGTCTTGGTACTATACATTCTTGTACCCTGTACATAAGGCTGTCGTGGTACTATACATTCGTGTACCCTGTACATAAGGCTGTCGTGGTACTATACATTCTTGTACCCTGTACATAAGGCTGTCTTGGTACTATACATTCTTGTACCCTGTACATAAGGCTGTTTTGGTACTATACATTCTTGTACCCTGTACATAAGGCTGTCGTGGTACTATACATTCATATACCCTGTACATAAGGCTGTCGTGGTACTATACATTCTTGTACCCTGTACATAAGACTGTCTTGGTACTATAAATTCGTATACCCTGTACATAAGGCTGTCTTGGTACTATACATTCTTGTACCCTGTACATAAGACTGTCTTGGTACTATAAATTTGTATACCCTGTACATAAGGCTGTCTTGGTACTATACATTCTTGTACTGTGTACATAAGGCTGCTGTGGATGTACTATACATTCTTGTACGGGGACTAGGTGGTCTCGAGGTATGGCGTACGCCTCGAATGCTGGAGGTCCTGGGTTCAACCACCGGTGAGGGCCGGGACATTTTTCACGTGGACTTCATTAGTCCATTCAGAAAAAAGTGCCCCTATTCACGATCAATATTTGTGAAAACTATCTGTTGCATAGTTATGAAAATTTTCCTGCCGTCTTATTTTTACCCCCACCCATGGAATATGATAGGTAAAAGGGCAACTAAAATCATGGAAAGCGGCGACATTTCTTTGATGTTTTGGTGAAAAACTAGTGAATTCACGTTAACAAACTTGTTTTACAGTAATACCCGTGTGACGGGTGACGACACAAGGCGTATTCAGATTCGTATGGGAGTGGGTGCAATGTCTACTCTGCTGAGACGGAATATGATTACCTGGTTTGCACGACGAATATAGCTGTGAATGTCTCTGTAGTGGGCTTCCTTCTCAGAGGCCAAGATGTTGGTCCTCTTTTCATTGAAGTTTATAGAATGATTCATATGTTCGTGTGTTGTCCCCTCATTTGACGTGTTTCAATCTCACGTTTCTTGTTATGCCACAATATGCCAGTTTCCACCGCAATATTACTCTTCTGTTGGTATTCAATGCGTGTGTGTGTGTGTGTGTTTTTTTTTTTTTTTTTTTTTCAATGCCAGTTGTTTGTCACCGTTGAGGGCTTACGGGACTGAAAATTCATTACTGTGGAATACAAACTGTTGCCATTAACAACTTATATTGTTTGTGCCGATGCTGTCATGTTAAGGGCCTGCAATTTGTCTGAATAGTTGGAGCAAAAATCAGCCCCCAGCCAATTGGGTGCTGATCCGCCACAGCCTGCCTGCTTCAATGGGTGCTTGGGGCTAGGACAAAATCCGAATCGCAGGCTGTAAAACCAATGCACCAGGTACTAATAAAAAGAATAGAAATCTCAAGCTACGGCTTGCAACCTGGAACGTGAGAACCATGTGTCCAGGATTTTCCACTGACTTGACAAATATTGACGATGTGAGAAAAACGGCTGTGATTGATGCTGAACTCAATCGTCTTAACATTGATATTGCTGGCCTGCAGGAGACTCGCCTCGCTGAGGAAGGGTCACTCAGGGAAAACAACTACACCTTTTTTTTGGAAGGGAAGAGGGCAGGCAGAAAAAAGGCAACATGGTGTAGGCTTTGCAGTGAAGAATTCGCTACTGGGAATGATTGATATCCCAGCTGGAGGTAATGAAAGATTATTATCACTGCGCTTGGCAACCTCTTGTGGATTTGCCACCATTCTCACTGCATATGCACCGACACTCGCTTCCTCTGATAATGTGAAGGATACGTTCTATGAGCAGCTAGACTCTGCGATCAAGGCAGTTCCAAAATCCGACTACATTTATATGCTCGGTGATTTCAATGCTCGTGTGGGCAAGGACTCGAGTTCATGGCCAGTGTGCCTTGGAAAATACAACATCGGTCGCATGAATGATAATGGGCAAAGGCTGCTGGAGCATTGCACTAGAAATGACCTATGTATTACAAACTCCTTTTTTAAAACAAAAGAGATGCATAAGGTCACATGGAAACATCCAAGATCCAGCCATTGGCATCAGCTGGACTTCATTATCACACGGAGACAACATCTGAACCATACATCATTAACTCGAAGTTACCACAGTGCTGACTGTGATACAGATCATTCTTTGGTTGTTGCAAGGGTTAGACTGAGACCAAAGAGAATCTACACAGCTAAACACAAGTCTAGCCCCAGGATTAATATTATTAACACTCACGATCCTGGAAAGTGCTTTGAATTTCAACAGCAACTTGAAGACGCTTTCAATGATACATCAGAAAATTGTATAGTAAATGATAAATGGAATAAACTTAAGGAAACTATTTATAAAACAGCGGTAGGGGTTTACGGCACTGTAGATCATAAGAGGCAGGACTGGTTTGCGGCAAACAGCCAGATACTGCAGCCCTTGATTGATAAAAAGAAGATAGCTCTCTTAAGAAACAAGGAAAGACCAACGCGTAACACTCTGAGTGAGCTGAAGCAAGCGAGGAAGGATGTACAAAAGACTGCCAGGCAGTGTGCGAATGACTATTGGATCAAGTTATGTGAGTCCATTCAAATCGCAAGTGATAAGGGAAACATCAGAAGCATGTATGAAGGAATAAAGAAAGCCTGTGGTCCAATGATCAAAAGAAGTGCACCGCTGAAAGCCTTGACTGGAGAAATCATCACTGATAAGAAACAGCAGATGGATAGATGGGTCGAGCACTATTTAGAGCTTTACTCAAGTGAGACCAAGCTAGCGGATGATGCCCTCAACGCCATAGAGGCCCTGCCAACTCTTGACCACCTGGACACACTTCCCACTATAACAGAAGTTAAGTGTGCTATAAATGAGCTTGCATCTGGCAAGGCTCCAGGTAAGGATGGGATTCCAGTAGAGGTAATCAGGAGTGGGCAAGACACACTCGCTCTACAGATCCACCAGCTAATAGAGCTATGCTGGCGAGAAGGACAAGTCCCACAGGATTTCAAAGATTCAAACATCATAACGCTGTACAAGAACAAGGGAGATCGGAGCGACTGTAACAACTATAGGGGTATCTAACTTCTGTGTATTGTTGGGAAAGTATTTGCCAGAACTGTCCTGCACAGACTTCAAGTCCTGGGAGATCAAGTCTACCCCGAATCACAGTGCGGCTTCCGTCAGAACCGGTCTACCATTGATATGATATTCTCATTGCGACAGATGCAAGAAAAATGCCGGGAACAAAATCAGCCACTGTTTATTGCCTTCATTGACCTCACAAAGGCATTCGATTTGGTCAGTCGTGAGGGTCTGTTCAAAGCACTAAAGAAGATTGGCTGCCCACCAACTCTTATGTCCATTGTGGAATCGTTCCACACAGGCATGAAAGGTATAATCAAGTTTGATGGCTCAACTTCAGAAGAGTTTGAAATCAAGAGTGGAGTTAAGCAAGGTTGTGTACTAGCCCCCACCCTCTTTGGGATATACTTTTCACTTCTATTGAAATATGCCTTTCGTGATCAGGATGACGGTATATACATTCACTCACGCTCAGATGGTGGCCTCTATAATGCTCAGAGATTGAAGGCCAAGATCAAAATTAGCAGGGTACTAATCAGAGAGTTGCTTTTTGCGGATGATGCTGCAATTACGACCCACTCTGTGGAAGAATTACAACATCTACTATCTGCATTCTCCAATGCTTGTTCTGAATTTGGTTTAACAATTAACAAAAAGAAGACACAGATTATGTCACAAGGTGCACATGTTGTACCATCAATCTTATTGACGACGCCGAACTGGAGATAGTAGACCATTTTACATATCTAGGATCAGAGGTAAACAGCAAATTATCCCTCGATCAGGAAATAAACATCAGGATTGGCAAGGCAGCAACAACAATGAACATGTTAGCAAAAAGAGTCTGGGAGAACAGGAAGCTTACTGCCAAAACAAAAGTCCTCGTCTACCAAGCCTGTGTCCTTAGTACTCTTCTTTATGGCAGTGAAACCTGGACAACTTACTCACGCCAAGAGAAACGTTTAAACAGCTTTCATATGCGGTGTCTACGAAGAATACTTGGTATTAAGTGGCAAGACAAAATCACAAATACTGAAGTATTGGAAAGATCAGGTTGTGTGACGGTGTATTCAATGCTCAGTCTTCGTAGACTTAGATGGATAGGACACGTTAGGAGGATGGATGATGGTAGAATACCACAGGACATCTTTTTTGGTGAATTACAGACTGGTAGGAGATCTCAGGGTCGGCCTCTACTACGATACAAAGATGTGTGTAAGCGGGACATGATTGGTACAGGCATTGATAATGCACATTGGGAGCACGTCGCCGCTGAACGTGTTGCATGGAGGGCAACTATCAGAAATGGAATAAAGACAAAGGAGAAAATGATTGCAGATAAAGCACACACAGAGCGTGAGAGACGTAAGATGGTGCAAAATGGTGGAAGTGACCATGTTTTCACATGCACCTACTGTGGGCAAACATTTGCAGCAAGAATTGGCCTTACCAGCCACACTCGCCACCGCCATGGATCGTAGTTATTAAGCCTTTTTGAAGCACAATGTACCAAACTATCGTCTGTCAAGACGGAAAGGTGCCAATTATTTATTGGAGCAAAAATATCCCAGTAGATGTGCATGTGGATTAATGTCTGCGATCTGCTCAGACCTTAATCTGTGTCTGACAATTCCAGTAGGTTTATGACTGCTCTCTGTTGCATAAAATTCAATGCATCCTTTCTCCAATAGTCGTCTTCCTCTTTCAACACATGGTCCTTACATTTTTTTCCAGTAACTTTTATCAGTATTTAATAGCGCGGACTGGGTTAGTATCTTGACGTCAGACAATTTGAATGTAGTATTGGCAGCTGCCACCTGTCCTTTAATTTTAGCCCACACAAGTTCTATAGGGTTTAAATGAGAATGATACAGCGGAAGTCTCAAGCACCTAAGGCCATGTGCTTCTATCATCTTGTCGATTTGATAGTTATTGCTTTTTTGCGCCTGTTTTACAAGGGACAACAACTGTAGCTTGAAATATGTTTCTGGAAATGGTATATTTTCCCTTCGGAGACATATCTTTATTGCTTCCTTTAAGCCGTAGGTATTTTGTTTTCTTGGGCAACAACATTGGGATATGATGCATTGTCCATGATTAGACAAGACGGTCTATCAAGGGATGGAAGCACTGTATTGTCTGTATGCTTTGATACGAACACGAGTCCAGCATTCTGTGGTAAGCCATTATGAGTACTACCAGCATGGGCTATGACCAAACGCTGTCCTTTACTACTGGGCACATATCGCTTTATCTTTCCATCCACTGAGTGCCATTCCTTTTCATTTGTGTGGTGCGCATTGATCCAGGTTTCATCCAAATACACTATGTCATAATTTTCTTTGCGCATTTCCCTTATTTCACGTAGGTATATGCTTCTCATAGCTCCTAAATGCGGGTTCTTGCAAATGATATTTCTACCTCCCTTGTACTTTCTAACAGTTAAGCCTAATGTCCTTATAATTGTCCACAAAGTTGTTTTGGATAGCTCTATGTCATTATTCTTTTTCAACCAAACCCTAAGTTTTCTTACATTCACTGTCTCTTTGGCATCCAGCATTTTTATAATAGCTCGCCTTATGACATCCTTATCAAAGATGTCTACAATTGCCTTTCTACCTACCGTTTGCTTATTGCGTGGTGGTTTCATTCCAGATTCTTGTACCCATCGACGAAATGACCGTTTACTCAAACCCAATGCATGCACTGTTCTTTTCTCCGGATATGTAATAGTATGAAACAGTTTCCTGCGATCAGCTTCTTGACAAAAATATGTTTACATCTTCATAGCGATGCTTTGAAATGTACACAGTTTCCCATTCAATCCCATTCAACAATATTCACACATTCAAAAGTTAGCGATAAATGCATTATCGTGTACCACGAGAAAATTAACTATTAAGCGCTGATGTTTCTGGGTGAAGATGTAATACATTTTATAATATGCACTTCATCCCTGACCCGTAAATTATATACCACATATAAACAAACTCTGAAATCTGCTGTTGTTGGGTGGACATAATGATAAGGTTATATGCTAAATCGCATCATTTTCCCTCAGTTGGTTACTGAGATATGGATTTTTATATGGAGGCAAACAAATGTGAATGAAATATGGTAACACAATTTCCCCTGGTGTCTGGGTAGTGAGATCGGACGCCTGTGTGTATTGTTGTTAGTTAGTTAGTCTTTCCTCTTGAGCCTAAGGCGGCGCATAGGGCAGAAGTCCTGTCTCTCCATGCTTGGCGGTTCGCTGCTACCTGTTGTAGATCTTGGATATTTACTTGGCCATTGAATGAGCCTTCTCTAATGATGGTTCTACGCAGGGTCTCTCTTGGTCTTCCCCGTTTTCTTTTCCCTACTGGTGACCATATGAGGGCTTGGTAGGGGAGTCTTGTCTTGTCCATTCTGAGTACATGGCCGATGTAGTTCCAACGGCGTCTTCTTATGAAATTGGATACTGTATCTTGCTTAGTCTCTTGTCTTATTTGCGAATTGGTTCTGAAGTCTGTCCAGTGGATGTTTAGAAGTCTTCTAAGACATTTGTTCTCAAAATTGTCTAATTTTTTATCTAAAGCTACCGTTATTGTTGTAATATATGCTGTAATATACCGTATTGTTGTGCACGTAAAATATCCCTTGGCAGTTGGAAATCGAAAGAGTAGCTTAACGGTGCTGCCCGGGCAAAATTTTGAGTTACAATCTACCCAAAGTACTTCAGGATCCTCGCCAGTGCTACAGAGTTTGTGCACTGAGCTGAGATTATCTGGACTCAGGCTTGAGTTAGGAATAGAACGGAGCACTTATGGGTTAGGCTACACCTGTGTGCCGTGATGTTGATCCGTCGACTAAACTAAACTAAAAACTATACATTCTTGTACCTTTTACATAAGGCTGTCTTGGTACTACATATTCTTGAACTCTGTATATAAGTCTGTCGAGGTAGTACACATTCTTGTACCCCGTACATAAGGCTGTCTTGGTACTATCATTCTTGTACCCTGTACGTAAGGCTGTCGAGGTACTATACATTCTTGTACCCTGTACATAGGGCTATCTTGGTACAACATATTCTTGTACCCTGTACATAGGGCTATCTTGGTACAACATATTCTTGTACCCTGTACATAGGACTATCTTGGTACAACATATTCTTTTACCCTGTACATAAGGCTGTCAAGGTACTACATAACGTTAGCCAAAATTGTTACCCAAAGAGGGAAATGATAATATACCTTACTTTAGTTTACTGACAATCAGAGAGACAATGCAACAGAGAGAACATACCAACATTAACAATACTGTGTTATGATTGCATGCTTGTATTAGATTTCAGCAAATGTCACCGAGAGCATAATTATATATATATATATAAACATTGTGGACATCTAGTCTGATTGCAACGAGAACTCCCATGTTCTCACACAATCCACTAGATCTTGTCTCTGTTTCTGTCCCTTTTCTCTTTCTCTGTTTCTGTCCCTTTTCTCTTTCTCTGTTTCTGTCCCTTTTCTCTTTCTCTGTTTCTGTCCCTTTTCTCTTTCTCTGTTTCTGTCCCTTTTCTCTTTCTCTGTTTCCACTCGTCTTTCCCCTGTCGCCCCTCTCTCTCTCAATATCTCCCTCTCTTCTGTCTCACTTGTACCCCTTCTTTTACTCTCAACTCTGTCTGTTGGTGCCCTTTTACCATGTCTCTTTGCTGTCATTCTCTCTCTCTCTCTCTCTGTTTTTTTTTTCTTTCTGACTCCTTTCAGTGTCAACCATGTTTAGTTATCTTCAGAATCAATTGTTTTTCTCTCATACTTTCTTTATCCTTTTATCTCTGGCCCCACGTTCCCTCTCTCTTGCGCCATATCCACACTCTCTCCTGCCCCACCCCCATATTTCCACCCCCTCTCCCCCCATATTTCCACTCCCTCTCCCCCCGCATATTTCCACTCCCTCTCTTCCCCATATTTCCACCCTCTCTCCCATATTTCCACTCACTCTCCCTCATATTTCCACTCTCTCTCACCCATATTTACACCCTCTCTCTCCCATATTTCCACTTTTTCTCTCTCCCATATTTCCACTCTCTCCCCCATATTTCCACTCTCTCTCTCCCATATTTCCACTCTCTCTCTCTCCTATATTTCCACTTTCTCTCCCCCATATTTCCACTCTCTCTCCTCTATATGTCCACTCTCTCTCTTTTCATATTTCCACTCTATCTCCCCCATATTTCCACTCTCTCACCCGCATATTTGCACTCCCCCCCCCCCATATTTCCATTCTCTCCCCCCCCATATTTCCACTTTATCTCCCCCATATTTCCACTCTCTCACCCATATTTCCACCCTCTCTCCCCCATATTTCCACCCTCTCTCTCTCCCATATTTCCACTCTCTCTTTCTGGTTTGTATCCAAAGGGAAACCAACGAGGCACCTGCCACATAATCCTATCAATTTATCATGGTACCTTACATTCAACACGTAACAACACAATATGGTATCTGAGACATAATTATGTCACATAACATAACATCCAACATGTAACAACACATTTCAGCCACATCATTCTGTCACATAAACTAACATCCAACATTTAACAAGGCAACGTGGCAAGAAGCTGCAGCATCATATACAATGCCACTGTTGTATCCATTTTTTTTTTTTGTGTATGATATTTATTAATATTTAAACAAACTGCTTTAAAATCTCAGCTTCTGAAAACACCATTTGTTTTTCCTTGTCTTGAATCTCTCCTCAAATGTAGCTTTCACTTCTCTCTCTGCTTTCCTCTTTAGTTTTGCACCCCTGAAGATATCAGTGTTCACGACGGCCTTCTCATGAGGTGATTGAAACTAAAGACCTTGACAAATGACTTGACCTTGGACCTCTGTTTCAACTTCTTCTTTCCCATGCTTGGCGTGACCTTCCTGGGGTATCTATCAATACCAGCTACCAGGGCATGGCCGCCGTATGGTTTATCATGGGTTCCATCATGGTCATTCTGCACAATGACAGCTTCAGGACCAGCAAACTGTCCTCCCAGAACAAGTACAACATTTCCTGAATTCATAAACTTGTCCATGTCTGTGTGCATTGTCTCTCTCGTGCCGGAAATTGAAAAGGATTACAGGTCAAATACCATAAGCCATATTTAAATGTGTTTTGCTGAATTATATTATAAATACCTACATAGTAATTGCTAATAATAAACAGATTATGTGTTATAAACATAAACAGAGAAGCCACAAACAAACAGTGGCATGATTTATCGCGGCATCTCATCAGGTGCATCCTGTAGAGGTATATGCCAAAAGAAATTAATACATGAATAATACTTGAGCTGAAATACTTGAAACACGTACTCGCGAATATTGTTCACATGTGGAACATTTGGTATTCCCATGGTAATTCCACATTTCATATTGTTCACATGTGGAACACTTGGTATTCCCATGGTAATTCCACATTTCAACTGAAGTCTTTTTGTTTGCATAAAATTGGTTGGAATCACCTAATTGCTAGAGGCTTGGTGTTTGACCATCTTAACATTCAATATTCCAGCTGTAGTAAGCAGCTTTCATTTTCCTGGACTGGACAAACGCCCAGGGAAGTACCCATTTGTATCCTGATTATGTAAATATTTTAAATCGGTTTGTTCTTCTTGTTCCGTTTACAAAGACTTTGGTCAAAAAGTGCGTCAGTATCTGTGGCAGATTTTAAAATTCACCTGTCCAGTTTTTAAGCCATATTCTGGTGTTTTTCGCACTCCATATACAAACTGCAGTGTAGCAGCCAATGAACTTGTTAAAGCTGATGTTACAAGCGGACACAAAACGCACATCTGTACACGGCCTCCAGATTTGAACAATGTACAAATTGGTATCTACACAACAAGTTATGTACAACCACATAAATATACATGGCAACAGCAGCAGTCAAATTATTTACATAGCCAGAATAATGATCATTCATTCAACATTTATAGCTTTTCCTCTCCTACTCTTGATATAAATGTACCATATAATCTGGAGTCTTTCATCTATAACTCTTGGGTGTACAGACAGCTCACAGCCTTGTTGAGACCTTCTTGGTTATGATCTTTCCTTAAGATCTCCGTGCAAAATGGATAAGCCGTCTGCATGACTCCCCAAAGGTTATGGGTTTGGTAATGGACTCCATCATTTAGTTCATGACTACAGTTTTCTCACAGACTCCTGAGGGTTGCTGGTGAAGCTACAGAGTTTGTGCTTTGTGCGGCGCTTTCCGCAGGCCACCCTGCGGAAAGAGACTGAGTCATAGGGATAAAACCTGGTGCAATGAAGATGATCCTGTCACTTTTCAAGCCTTTTTCCTGGAATGAGGCTGGTCAAAGGTTAAACAGTTTGCATGCTGTGAGACTACAAGAGCAACCCAGCAAGAACTGATAATGGGGGATCATCAGTACCCATGTCTGACACACCCTGTGTGGAGATCTCACAAGCAGGTTCACACTGGATGTGCTGTTTGCCTGCCAGCTTAAAACCTAGCAATCAACAACTGCCTGTTCCATCTGTCAAAACAAGAGTGACCAAGACAATATTGCCATTTTTGCATAACAACAACAGTTCTAAAGGGTGGTAGAGTGACATCAAAACACAAGTAAAAACAACGCAAAATAGAAATGTCAGTCAGTGACAAATTAGGGGCAATTGTGACAGCTGTCAATTAACAGTGACATGATACAAACTTTGACCAGGCAATCAGTATCACAAGAGACAGGAAGAAGACAGAAAAACAGCAACACAATGCAGCTGGTAAGGCCAGTCATCACAAAAAAATAGTGTAAATATAAATTATAACATAAATATAAAGAATAAATAATAATAATAGTGGAAAAACTTCAAAGAAGTTGCCGTCAAGCAAATGAAAGAAAACATCGAAAGTGAAGGAGCCTGTTATGCCACAAACCAGATAGATTAAACAACAAAAGACTATCAAGAACAGACGACACAACACAATCACCACAGTATTAACCAGTGCTGAGGAAGCAGGCTCAATCAGGTGAAACTTGTGTGTGTACGTGGTGAAAGCTGGAAGAGTAATTCTAAAATTATCAGCAGAAGATTCTTTAATGTTTGCTTCATTCATTGAACAATAATTGCTCCTCTTCCATCTTGAAGTGTCCCTATTGACACCAAGAGATGTACCAATGGTAGAACAGTTATTGTCTAGCCTCTAGTCTAGATCCTCCATGTCAGGCAGCTCGATGGGTAGGGACCAGATGAAGTTAGTTAGCTGTCAGATTCTCTGCATTGCACATCGGCCCATTCAGTCTATCAGAGCGGGCATGCCCTCATCAGTCTGCGGCAGGAGCCTGCAGGGACATGTGAAGTGTTACATCGGCCCATTCAGTCTATCAGAGCGGGCATGTCCTCCTCAGCCTGTGGCAGGAGCCTGCAGGGACATGTGAAGTGTTACATCGGCCCATTCAGTCTATCAGAGCGGGCATGTCCTCCTCAGCCTGCGGCAGGAGCCTGCAGGGACATGTGAAGTGTTACATTGGCCCATTCAGTCTATCAGAGCGGGCATTTCCTCCTCAGCTTGTGGCAGGAGCCTGCAGGGACATGTGAAGTGTTACATCAGCCCATTCAGTCTATCAGAGCGGGCATGTCCTCCTCAGTCTGCGGCAGGAACCTGCAGGGACATGTGAAGTGTTACCACCAACACAGCTCATAGGCCTGAGTGTATCCAGGACAAGTGGCCAGTGTTTTTTTAGCCATAACAAATGATGAGAGCTGAAGAGTAGAACACTTTCAGAAGTACCCATGCTCAAACTGAAAATCTGCCAATGAACGTCAAGCTGTCACTCGCATGCACAGTGTGAGACTTGTGGGAATGTAAAGGGAGATTATCAATAAAACCCTGACTGAGATGTACCAGGGCGTAGATATTCGCAAATCAGCTCCACCAGCAAAATGTCATCAGTTATGTGCCCCTGCCCATGAGAGAACCAAGCGGCCATATTGAGAGGACACTTGTCTGAATATCATCAAAGCCTAATGGCAGGTTAACACATTTACCAGCCATTTTAAAATATTAAAACATGAGTTGAGTTGAGTACAGAACCGATATCACAGCGCTCAGGACATTTCCATACATGCTCCACCCCCTTCTTCAACAGGCAGTGAAGAGTCAATACTAATGGTACCAGCCGCAGCCTGACTATGTGTCTGTCTGGCCTATCCACAGAGTACTGATTGTCAGCTAGATCCTCTGGTCACTCCCCTCTCAAAGCTATAATAATTTATCAGTTGCTCCACACTGTGCACATAGATCCTCTGGTCACTCCCTGTCACACCATCCTCTCAAAGCTATCATAATTTATCAGTTGCTCCACACTGTACACATGACCCCAAAAGGCCAGCATCACATCTGTCTTATTGTTCACCAAAATAAATCAACACACAATATGACTAGAAAGCTGGACGACAGGAAAGACACACACAGATTCAAGCCCATGTTTCAACCAAGTTTTGATCAGTGGACACACAATCCAGAATTCTTAACTTGAAAACTGAACAACCACAATCACAAACATGCAGTCGACATGATTCAGCAAATAACACCAGCAACACCTTCAGTTGAGGGAGCAAGAGTATGAGATGGTGGGACCAGACAAGGGTATTGACCAGCACAAGAGGGGTCATATGAAGAAGAACGGATAAAAAACACACACACGTACACATGCACAGTAACACAGCTGATAGCAGGGCCCCTGTTTTGGATGCCATGAACAAATACAGTCAAGACTGCTGCATCCTCCCAGCTGGAGACCATGAAGAAACTACACCGTATGGCCACTGCCATGGCAAACAGCTGTCAGACCCTTCTAGAGGTGCCTGGAGGTGTACTGGCCGTACGTGCTAACCCACCATTTTCTAGACTAATCAGAACTCAAGGGGTGATGAGGTCAATGTCACCCTGGTGGCCTTGACTTACCATGACCTTTTTTCAGATCTATTTTAGACTGGCTTGACCATAACCTCGACAGTAGCAGGCAAGCAGGTTAGCCACTGCGGCATGGTGGCTGCCCTGGCTAGAACTGACTTTCAGCCAAACATCTATAATATATGTGATTCTCGTATACACAAACCAGGCTCATGGCTGGTGCTTTCCTTCTAATAAATCATTTCAAGTGCAATCAGCTACCATCATATGTCACAAACACATGTGTGCCCAGTCCCCTTCTTCACTACCTGTTGTCTTCCCAGAGCAATCTCCAGTACCCATTCTACAGGCTGGTTTGAACAGTCATTACAGGATGGGTCTGTCCCTCCCCCAATGTCACACATCTATCTTCAAAGCATGATAGTTTCTGTCCCTCCTCCAATGTCACACATCTTCCCCCAATGTCACACATCTTCCCCCAATGTCACACATCTTCCCCCAATGTCACACATTTTCCCCCAATGTCACACATTTTCCCCCAATGTCACACATCCTCCTCCAATGTCACACATCCTCCCCCAATGTCACACATCTTCCCCCAATGTCACACATCTTCCCCCAATGTCACACATCTTCCCCCAATGTCACACATCTTCCCCCAATGTCACACATCTTCCCCCAATGTCACACATCCTCCCCCAATGTCACACATCCTCCCCCAATGTCACACATCTTCCCCCAATGTCACACATCTTCCCCCAATGTCACACATCTTCCCCCAATGTCACACATCTTCCCCCAATGTCACACATCCTCCCCCAATGTCACACATCTTCCCCCAATGTCACACATCTTCCCCCCAATGTCACACATCCTCCCCCAATGTCACACATCTTCCCCCCAATGTCACACATCTTCCCCCAATGTCACACATCTTCCCCCAATGTCACACATCTTCCCCCAATGTCACACATCTTCCCCCAATGTCACACATCTTCCCCCAATGTTCACACATCTTCCCCCAATGTCACACATCTTCCCCCAATGTCACACATCTTCCCCCAATGTCACACATCTTCCCCCAATGTCACACATCTTCCCCCAATGTCACACATCCTCCCCCAATGTCACACATCTTCCCCCAATGTCACACATCTTCCCCCAATGTCACACATCTTCCCCCAATGTCACACATCTTCCCCAATGTCACACATCCTCCCCCAATGTCACACATCCTCCCCCAATGTCACACATCTTCCCCCAATGTCACACATCCTCCCCCCAATGTCACACATCTCCTCCCCCAATGTCACACATCTTCCCCCAATGTCACACATCTTCCCCCAATGTCACACATCTTCCCCCAATGTCACACATCTTCTCCCCAATGTCACACATCTCTCACCCCAATGTCACACATCTTCCCCCAATGTCACACATCCCTCCCCCAATGTCACACATCTTCCCCCAATGTCACACACATCTTCCCCCAATGTCACACATCTTCCCCCAATGTCACACATCCTCCCCCAATGTCACACATTCTTCCCCCAATGTCACACATCCTCCCCCAAATGTCACACATCTTCCCCCAATGTCACACATCTTCCCCCAATGTCACACATTCCTCCCCCAATGTCACACATCTTCCCCCAATGTCACACATCCTCCCCCAATGTCACACATCTTCCCCCAATGTCACACATCTTCCCCCAATGTCACACATCTTCCCCCAATGTCACACATCTTCCCCCAATGTCACACATCTTCCCCCAATGTCACACATCTTCCCCCAATTGTCACACATCCTCCCCCCAATGTCACACATCCTCCCCCAATGTCACACATCCTCCCCCAATGTCACACATCTTCCCCCAATGTCACACATCTTCCCCCAATGTCACACATCTTCCCCCAATGTCACACATCCTCCCCCAATGTCACACATCTTCCCCCAATGTCACACATCTTCCCCCAATGTCACACATCTTCCCCCAATGTCACACATCTTCCCCCAATGTCACACATCTTCCCCAATGTCACACATCTTCCCCCAATGTCACACATCTTCCCCCAATGTCACACATCTTCCCCCAATGTCACACATCTTCCCCCAATGTCACACATCTTCCCCCAATGTCACACATCTTCCCCCAATGTCACACATCTTCCCCCAATGTCACACATCTTCCCCCCAATGTCACACATCTTCCCCCAATGTCACACATCATCTTCCCCCAATGTCACACATCTTCCCCCAATGTCACACATCTTCCCCCAATGTCACACATCTTCCCCCAATGTCACACATCTTCCCCCAATGTCACACATCTTCCCCCAATGTCACACATCTTACCCCAATGTCACACATCCTCCCCCAATGTCACACATCTTCCCCCAATGTCACACATCTTCCCCCAATGTCACACATCTTCCCCAATGTCACACATCTTCCCCAATGTCACACATCTTCCCCCAATGTCAACACATCCTCCCCCAATGTCACACATCTTCCCCCAATGTCACACATCCTCCCCCAATGTCACACATCTCCCCCAATGTCACACATCTTACCCCAATGTCACACATCTTCCCCCAATGTCACACATCCTCTCCCCAATGTCACACATCTTCCCCCAATGTCACACATCTTACCCCAAATGTCACACATCTTCCCCCAATGTCACACATCTTCCCCCAATGTCACACATCTTCCCCCAATGTCACACATCTTCCCCCAATGTCACACATCTTCCCCCAATGTCACACATCTTCCCCCCAATGTCACACATCTTCCCCCAATGTCACACATCTTCCCCCAATGTCACCACATCTTCCCCCAAATGTCACACATCTTCCCCCAATGTCACACATCTTCCCCCAATGTCACACATCTTCCCCCAATGTCACACATCTTCCACCAATGTCACACATCTTCCCCCAATGTCACAACATCTTCCCCCAATGTCACACATCTTCCCCCAATGTCACACATCTTCCCCCAATGTCACACATCTTCCCCCAATGTCACACATCCTCCCCCAATGTCACACATCTTCCCCCAATGTCACACATCTTCCCCCAATGTCACACATCTTCTCCCCAATGTCACACATCTTCCCCCAATGTCACACATCTTCCCCCAATGTCACACATCCTCCCCCCAATGTCACACATCTTCCCCCAAATGTCACACATCCCTCCCCCAATGTCACAGCATCTTCCCCCAATGTCACACATCTTACCCCAATGTCACACATCTTCCCCCAATGTCACAACATCCTCCCCCAATGTCACACATCTTCCCCCAATGTCACACATCTTCCCCCAATGTCACACATCTTCCTCCCAATGTCACACATCTTCCCCCAATGTCACACATCTTCCCCCAATGTCACACATCCTCCCCCAATGTCACACATCCTCTCCCCCAATGTCACACATCCTCCCCCAATGTCACACATCTTCCCCCAATGTCACACATCCTCCCCCAATGTCACACATCTTACCCCAATGTCACACATCTTCCCCCAATGTCACACATCTTCCCCCAATGTCACACATCCTCCCCCAATGTCACACATCTTCCCCCAATGTCACACATCCTCCCCCAATGTCACACATCCTCCCCCAATGTCACACATCCTCCCCCAATGTCACACATCTTCCCCCAATGTCACACATCTTACCCCAATGTCACACATCTTCCCCCAATGTCACACATCCTCCCCCAATGTCACACATCTTCCCCCAATGTCACACATCTTCCCCCAATGTCACACATCTTCCCCCAATGTCACACATCTTCCCCCAATGTCACACATCTTCCCCCAATGTCACACATCCTCCCCCAATGTCACACATCCTCCCCCAATGTCACACATCTTACCCCAATGTCACACATCTTCCCCCAATGTCACACATCTTCCCCCAATGTCACACATCCTCCCCCAATGTCACACATCCTCCCCCAATGTCACACATCTTACCCCAATGTCACACATCTTCCCCCAATGTCACACATCTTCCCCCAATGTCACACATTTTCCCCCAATGTCACACATCTGTCCCAAACAGACAATGAAACTTGAGCTCTGTGTTGCAAAAGCTACCCTCATGTCTCACTAGTTGTTCCATTTATTATACACTCTCAGGAATTAACCATTTTTCCTTGAATCACAGGAAATAACTGCTACATAATCTCTCAAATATACAAAAATAACATGAATTCTATTTGTGACACTGTTATATTCAATCAAACAAACTTTACCTCTCCTGTCACAATCAGTCACACATATTAATATTCCTATTAGATTCAGTCACAGTAAACATCTCTCCAGGTTTAATTACTCATCACAATCATTGCTCTTTTTATATTCAATCACTGAGATTATCTCAGTTAATACTGAATCGATCTCCCCTGTAATACGAGGGTAAGTTCATGATAAAATCACAGATGGCTGTAGAAAAATAACTAAATATGATAACAACTTGAAACCAGTTTATTTGTATACATGCATTGTCCCTTTATTTCTCAACATGATTTCCACCAACATTGATGCAATTATTCCATCGTTTTATCAGCCCTCCCAAACCGGTTGCATAGAACAGCGTGCTCTGTTTTCTAAACCACGTTTTCACTTCTCATTCAACTTCACGTCATTCGTGAAATGTCTCCCGCCAAGGTGGGTTTTCAGTGTTTACGCTGACAAATGTTTATCCCGTAAAGCAGTGCATAGCTGGGTAGAAAAAGTTACGAGGATCAGTCAATAAGTAAGTCACACAGTTCTGTAGGATGGCCGGTAAATGAAAATAGAGCACGCAGTTCTATGCAGCCGGTTTGGGAGGACTGATAAAACGTTGGGATAATTGCATCAATGTTAGTGGAAATTATGTTGAGAAATAAAGGAACAATGAATGTATAAAAATAAACTGGTTTCAAGTTGTTATAATATTTAGTTAATTTTCTACAGCCATTTGTGACTTACTTATTAACTTGCCCTTGTATAAGTAACAGGCGTGATCTCGTCTGCTAAGAGGATCTGGCCGACACTCAATTCTCCGAGGAAAGGTCAGATGGACATATATTCAGATTGCTACTCTTGCCATTAGTATTGGGACGCTTCGCTGGCTGATGAAGATGAGGATGGAGCACATATGGGAATGTTATGAGTGCTGTGATGCTGGTTCTTGACTCAATTCAACTCACATCTGTTACATTCAATCACAGAGTTGACCTGTCCTTGTACATTTAATCACAGATATAGCCCTGGTTATAGTTAATGAAATCAATGCAGTACAGACTCGGCTGGGGAATACTGATGAAGCACTGATGCTGGCATGACTACACCAATTGGAAATTAAGCCTGGTTAAGCACATTAATGCTGTCAGCAAGGTCACGAAAGAAGATGTGATAACCAACTGATGGGAACAGTCGGCATAGATAATTTGGGATGGCTGTTGCACTGGGGGTCTGAGCACTCTTAGGAATGCTCAATGTGCATTGACACTGATCAACATCAAATCACATCATTCATTAAATGTAACTTTTTTTTTGTCCTCATATCTTTTTGCAGGACATTGCAGTCAACACCAGCATTTTTCAGCTGCTGTTGATGTCTTGGCAAGTTTTACGTTCAGTAATTTGCCATTGCTTTCTGAGCGACTAGCTCATATACTCTCCGTAAGAACCAATGCGACACAATCCACTGCCGAATCTCACGCAGCTGTGTTTCCCATGAGAGTATGCAGGATTATGAACAACGCTGTTAACCCCTTCGCTAGGGAGACCTAAATGTAACAAAACAAGCTATTTTTCCCTTTATATTCAACAGATTCAAACGACCGAAGTACTCCGCTAAGCAACACTTTAAATTTGTTTATGTAGTTGTGTCGGTGTCTGTCAGCTGTTTGTATGTCAGGGAAGGTTTATGTAGTTGTGTCGGTGTCTGTCAGTTGTTTGTATGTCAGGGAAGGTGAATGTAGTTGTGTCGGTGTCTGTCAGTTATTTGTATGTCGGGGAGGGTTTTCTAGCCACAGCAAACATTCTGACACTTGTGATTATTTCTTGTAGAAAACAAAACAGTTGCCGATCCTCTGATCTTGTTCTTGTAAACCTGACAAACTCCACTTCACGCTAACCCTGAGTTGCTCTTTGGATTGTTACAGCATTTCAACAGTTCCCCCAACTTCATTTCTTGTCTGCGCAAGGTCTTTAAAGACTTAGCAACACTGAAGGTTGATACATTGTCATTCTAACACACTGTCCCCGCAAATGGCACACATTGTTTGTTGGGTGCCACACAAGACATCCAATGGATTACAACTCATCTTGGGGAGGTTAAAGAGTCATTAAATCCATATGCACAAATATCTACAATGCAACAAGGTTAAAGGCAGACAATGATGCATTGCCTCTGTGATTTACGATGACGTGTCAGCAAAACCGATTGATCTTTGCATAAAATTAAACTCATTTCAAAATTATTATTTTTTATCTTGCATTGGGAAGAAATACGAAGTCATATCAATTTTAACCATTGTCTCATTCTTATGCGGAGTAGAAATATAAACCAACGTCAATATTCATCTCGTCTCTCTCATATATTGGGTAGAAATATGAACCCATGTCAATATTAACCATTCTCTCTCTCTCCTGTACTGGGTAGAAATATGAAGCCATGACAATATTAACAATTGTCATTCTTCTATGTTGAGTAAAAATATGAACTCATACTTATATTGACAATTGTCCTTCTCCTATGTTGGGTAGAAATATAAAGCCATGTCAATACTCATCACTCATCACTGGGTAGAAATATGAAGCCATGTCAATACTCATCACTCATCACTGGGTAGAAATATGAAGCCATGTCAATATTAACCATGTTCACTTCTGCAGCGTCACATTTCTTGGTTTCTTGGCTTGTAATGTAAACACTGACATCACAACCCTCCAGGCAAACCTGTAGACTGACATAACAGCCCTCCAGGCAAACCTGTAGACTGACATCACAACCCTCCAGGCAAACCTGTAGACTAACATAACAGCCCTCCAGGCAAACCTGTAGGTGCTCCAGCTCTCTTAGATGTTGTAGGTGTCTATTAAAGGATGCTTGGATTTGAACTTAAATGTGGTTCCATCATGGAGAGGTGTATGAGTGGATGAATCTGACGTGGTTACGGCCAGTGTCTTACAGGAACAATCACCGCCAGAACGAAATATAAAATCAGTATTAATTAAGTTCTCCGTCTGCTAATCCTGGCACTCAGGTATATATATAGGGTTTAGGACACTCTGCATCTCTGTTCTTGTCGTATGGCTCGATCTGCCACTCGGTATTATGAAAGATAAACTTGACAAACAGTCTATAGATTGTATGACGAGCCTTAATCTCCACAGTCATTGCCAGGAAGAAGGAGACGAAAAACATGACCCCGCAGGTTAAAGTTATCACTTCCTCTTTGCTTAGGTAGGTCTTGGCCTGTGAGATTTGTCCGTTGTCAGATAAGAAGCACATGACAGTTGCCACGGCACAGACCAACATGACGACTAGAGTGATGAGGAAGATGGCGTGTAGGCACTTGTCACGCCTGGACACATGAGGCATATGCCAGTTATGGAACTGCGAACAGAAAAACAAAAATATCATTACATATAATCCTGTCATTGAAAACAAATCGCATACTCACATACAGACACCACACTATCATATACATTAACAAAAGGCTGTATAGTGTCAAAAACATTAAATTTCCCATATTTTAAACCATTTCTTGTGGCTTCCTGGTGGATTTTGCCCAAGGATCAAGGACTCAGTCACCATGAAGGGCACAGGACCGGATATGTAATTTCCTTCCAGCAGATACAAATCCCTTGCTTACTGCAGTTTATATTTACAGGCTTTGCAACAAACTATGGAGCCATGGTGATAGTTCTAGCACACTTGCCTGCCAGATTCGTGGTCCTGAGTTGAAATCCCCCTCAAGGTGGAATGTTTATGCCACTCCTTGGCTCTGGGGTGAACCCATACTTATCAAGTGAGTTCCATGCAATACTGTGACCAGGAAAGCAGATGGTACAACACCAAGCACATCAGCCATCACAAGCCATCTGGTCACATAAACACAGGGTTAGTGGCACATCCTCAATACACCATGATGGCATGACAAGATGATCCTCTGTGTGTGACATCAATACATCATGATGGCATGACAAGATGATCCTCTTGTTTGTGACATCAATACACCATGATGGCATGTCAAGATGATCCTCTTGTTTGTGACATCAATACATCATGATGGCATGACAAGATGATCCTCTTGTTTGTGACATCAATACATCATGATGGCATGACAAGATGATCCTCTTGTTTGTGACATCAATACACCATGATGGCATGTCAAGATGATCCTGTGTGTGACCTCAATACACCATGATGGCATGACAAGATGATCCTCTTGTTTGTGACATCAATACATCATGATGGCATGACAAGATGGATCCTCTGTGACCTCAATACACCATGATGGCATGACAAGATGGATCCTCTGTTTGTGACATCAATACACCATGATGGCATGGCAAGATGATCCTGTGTGTGACCTCAATACACCATGATGGCATGACAAGATGGATCCTCTGTGTGTCACATCAATACACCATGATGGCATGGCAAGACGATCCTCAGTTTGTGACCTCAATACACCATGATGGCGTGACAAGATGATCCTGTGTGTGTGACCTCAATACACCATGATGGCATGACAAGATGGATCCTCTGTTTGTGACCTCAATACACAATGATGGCATGACAAGATTATCCTCTGTGTGTGACCTCAATACACCATGATGGCATGACAAGATGATCCTCTGTTTGTGACCTCAATACACCATGATGGTATGACAAGATGATCCTCTGTTTTTGACATCAATACACCATGATGGTATGACAAGATGATCCTCAGTTTGTGACCTCAATACACCATGATGGAATGACAAGGCAATCCTTTGTCTGTGACCTCAATACACAACATCATGAATCAAACCAACACACTCAACCGCTCACCTTGAACCGCTTGTGACGAACATACAGGAACTGACACAGTTCACACCTGGGAATCTTCTTTGTTTTCCGTGTGGAGACATCAATCCACTTCTGCAGATAATAACATGGAGAAGCTTAGCACAGTCCCAAGGTCAACATGGGAACAAAATAGATATTAACTCTCAAATACCATGGGTGTGTCCCATATTTAGTGTTTTCCATTCTCAGGGTTTTTGCTGCAATATTATTTAGAAACTGTTTTGCTGTATGGGGGAAATTCATGGAACAATAATGGACAAATTAGGAAAAGCTTGAGCGAATGAAAGAAGAAGAAGGAAAAGCTTAGAAGCAACGGAGATGTCGTTTCTGAGATGAATGTTGTGAATACCTCGGACTGTCAGAGTAATTAACAACGACTACCTGAATGAGGCTAATGAAACTAGTACATGCGCCATTATATGTGTACAATGACTTTGCCATTGTATGTGTACATTAACTATGCCATTACATGTGTACATTAACTGTTCCATTATATGTGTACATTAACTGTGCCATTATATGTGTACATTAACTGTGCTATTATATGTGTACATTAACTGTGCTATTATATGTGTACATTAACTGTGTCATTACATGTGTACATTAACTGTGTCATTACATGTGTACATTAACTGTGTCATTACATGTGTACATTAACTATGCCATTGCATGTGTACATTAACTGTGCCATTATATGTGTACATTAACTGTGCCATTACATGTGTACATTAACTGTGCCATTATATGTGTACATTAACTGTGCTATTATATGTGTACATTAACTGTGCTATTATATGTGTACATTAACTGTGCTATTATATGTGTACATTAACTGTGTCATTACATGTGTACATTAACAGTTTCATTCTATGTGTACATTAACTGTGCCATTATATGTGTACATTAACTATGCCATTGCATGTGTACATTAACTGTGCCATTATATGTGTACATTAACTATGCCATTACATGTGTACATTAACTGTGCCATTATATGTGTACATTAACTGTGCTATTATATGTGTACATTAACTGTGTCATTACATGTGTACATTAACTGTGTCATTACATGTGTACATTAACTGTGTCATTACATGTGTACATTAACTGTGCCATTATATGTGTACATTAACTGTGCCATTATATGTGTACATTAACTGTGCCATTATATGTGTACATTAACTGTGTCATTACATGTGTACATTAACTGTGTCATTACATGTGTACATTAACTGTGCCATTATATGTGTACATTAACTGTGCCATTACATGTGTACATTAACTGTGCCATTATATGTGTACATTAACTGTGCCATTATATGTGTACATTAACTGTGCCATTATATGTGTACATTAACTGTGCCATTATATGTGTACATTAACTGTGCCAATATATGTGTACATTAACTGTGCCATTATATGTGCCATTATATGTGTACATTAACTGTGCCATTATATGTGTACATTAACTGTGCCATTATATGTGTACATTAACTGTGCCATTATATGTGTACATTAACTGTGCCATTATATGTGTACATTAACTGTGCCATTATATGTGTACATTAACTGTGCCATTATATGTGTACAGTAACTGTGCCATTATATGTGTACAGTAACTGTGCCATTATATGTGTACATTAACTGTGTCATTATATGTGTACATTAACTGTGCCATTATATGTGTACATTAACTGTGCCATTATATGTGTTCAGTAACTGTGCCATTATATGTGTACATTAACTGTGCCATTATATGTGTACATTAACTGTGCCATTATATGTGTACATTAACTGTGCCATTACATGTGTACATTAACTGTGCCATTACATGTGTACATTAACTGTGCCATTACATGTGTACATTAACTGTGCCATTACATGTGTACATTAACTGTGCCATTACATGTGTACATTAACTGTGCCATTACATGTGTACATTAACTGTGCCATTACATGTGTACATTAACTGTGCCATTACATGTGTACATTAACTGTGCCATTACATGTGTACAGTAACTGTGCCATTACATGTGTACAGTAACTGTGCCATTATATGTGTACATTAACTGTGCCATTATATGTGTACATTAACTGTGCCATTATATGTGTACATTAACTGTGACATTGTATGTGTACAGTAACTGTGACATTGTATGTGTACAGTAACTGTGCCATTGTATGTGTACAGTAACTGTGCCATTGTATGTGTACAGTAACTGTGCCATTATATGTGTACAGTAACTGTGCCATTATATGTGTACATTAACTGTGCCATTATGTGTACATTAACTGCCATTATATGTGTACATTAACTGTGCCATTATATGTGTACATTAACTGTGCCATTATATGTGTACATTAACTGTGCCATTATATGTGTACATTAACTGTGCCATTATATGTGTACATTAACTGTGCCATTATATGTGTACATTAACTGTGCCTTTATATCTCTTTCACTACCAAACAAAAACTGGGCTGTGACCAAACAGAAATTTATGGCAGAAAATTGGAACTAGGGGTGTGTTACAATAATGCTTTTAAAATGGTTAAGATGGTAGCAGATCTATTGTATTACATATCAAATTAAAGAGGATTGCATAAGGAACATGACAGGGTTAATAATTAATTGATAGGTTACAAATATTATGACAATAATGAGAGGTTTAATAATAACAACTGAAATTAAAGAGGTAAAAATTATTTTAAAAACTGCACTTATAAGGTGTTTTCTACACTCCTATACTGCTAATCATGTTTAATTTACTGAATAATCAAACAAACACCAATTGTCTTCAAGAATATAAACAGTATTGCTCATTAAAGTAACCCAAAAAGAAGTTTTGGTTCATATTCTGAACCATGTCTTTTTAACAAAAAATGACAAAAAATAATGGCTGAAATCTGGAAGGTGGGGTCTCTCACAGTAAAGTTATGAAAATGGTTAAAATTGTAGAAGAAATGTTGTATTATATATCAAAATAAAGGGGATTGCACAAGGAATATGTTGGTAGGAGAATTTCTGCTTTAGGTTGTAAATAAAATAAAAATAATAATATAATTTGTAAAATAATTGGACAAAAGTAGGTAAAAATAATGTAAACATTGCACTTAGAATGTGTTTTCTACACTCCTATACTGCTAATAATGTTTAATTTACTGAATAATCAAACAAACACCACTTGTCTTCAAGAATATAAACAGTATTGCTCATTTAAATCAACAAAAAGGAAGTTTTGGTGCATATTCTGAACCATGTCTTTGTCACAAAAATGAAAAAAACTAATGGCCGCAATCTGGAAGTTGGTGTATGTCGCAATAATGTTATGAAAATGGTTAGAATTGTAGCAGAAATGTTGTATTATATATCAAAATAAAGGGGATTGCACAAGGAATATGTTGGTAGGAGAATTTCTGCTTTAGGTTGTAAATAAAATAAAAATAATAATATAATTTGTAAAATATGTGGACAAAAGTAGGTAAAAATAATGTAAACATTGTACTTACCAAGGGGGCGTTGTTATCCAATATCCTGATCACTGCTAATCCTGTTGAATTTACTGCACAAACAACACTTTTCTAAACTATAAATACAATTGCTCCGAATCAATCATCCGAAAAGAAGTTTTGCCGCAGATTCTGAATCATGTATTTTTCTTTTTTCAGACAAAAGTTAGGAGAACACTTGGCAGATTTACATTTAATTGTCATGTCTGTTTGTTTTTATTTACTATATGTGGCAGTCTATTTGTGATAGGCTGCAAAGCAAACTTTGGCGCACAAGTCTGGTCTATTAGTGCAGCCGGAGCAAACAAAAGATGATATGTGTCGTTTAGTTCGAGTGCTACAAAAAACACAGTCTCTATTGACACCGACAAATTCTATTATTTATATTATATTATTTCTATTATAATTCATTAAATTAAATGCTTGGCTCATGTAAATCTTTCGGCATAATTTCCTGCAACAGACTGAAATTCTTCGGCAGGCAGAGTGTCAAACTTTCAGGAATACTCTGAGCTACTTTGCGATGAGCACTTTCCTTTACTTGAAATCCTTCTATAACAATTTTTATCCTCCTTTCTCTGTTTGCCATATGGAATGTAGGATGTGAGCATTGATCTGTGCAATTTCAAAGATCTAGTAGTAGATCTTCTTCCACCACTTAATGGTTTTCCTATCATGGATATTATAATATCCAACCATTTGGTCCATTCTGTCGCAGCCATTCATCGCCGTGTTATTTTCATGGAGACCATCTTCGGCTTGCTTTGCGGTTTTCGCAATCCACTCTCAACAGTTCTCAACAATGCATGTTTGTTTTTTAGCTTTATTTAGCCCTTCCACCAAATAATCATTTCATCAATGGACACATTTTCAAATGGGTAAAATGCTTCCTGGATATTCTTCAGAATCATGTCAACAAGAGGATCAATTTTTTTTTTTTTTTTTTTTTTTTTTGTGGGTACCCTCAGGTTGACATACATGAAACATGGTGTGATAAATATATTATAATTTTCTAATTGATTACTGGGAAACGTAGTGGCAGTGGCATACCAAGGAGTATATAAATGTGCACTTGTACACCAGTAGTCTTTGATACATGGTCTTGGATCAAGTCCCATAGCAATAATGACAGACGTAAACTTCAGCCATTCGTGCTTCGTTGTCAAACACTCAGCTGTTGACGAACATTCACTGGTTTTTCTTTATCACCACGTGCTAAAACTTTAGACACAACTAAAAATTCTTTCTAAATATTCACTGATAAGGGAATCACTATTGTTTAAAACAGTTATAAACAATAATCTAGCTTGATCTCAAGTCATACTACGTGGACGCAAACTGGTGGGCGTTTCCATTGTGAAAAAACAAATTAACACTACCTTAAAACTGAAAATTCACAAGAATCCAAAATTATAAAACGAATGACCGCACCAAAATGGCGTAGAGATCTTTCGGCTGTACGACTTTTTAGTTTACTGTAACTTAAAATTCCGAAACGGAGCAGAAATATGTGAAATAAACCACTGATCATTTTGTGGCACTAAAACGGCGGACTGCCATCTCGGGAAATACATTGTGCCGATAGATGGGATCACGGTAGCGAAAGAGATATGTGTACATTAAATGTGCCTTTATATGTGTACATTAACTGTGCCATTATATGTGTACATTAACTGTGCCATTATATGTGTACATTAACTGTGCCATTATATGTGTACATTAACTGTGCCATTATATGTGTACATTAACTGTGCCATTACATGAGTACATTAACTGTGCCATTACATGAGTACATTAACTGTGCCATTACATGAGTACATTAACTGTGCCATTACATGTGTACATTAACTGTGCCATTACATGTGTACATTAACTGTGCCATTACATGTGTACATTAACTGTGCCATTATATGTGTACATTAACTGTGCCATTATATGTGTACATTAACTGTGCCATTATATGTGTACATTAACTGTGCCATTATATGTGTACATTAACTGTGCCATTATATGTGTACATTAACTGTGCCATTATATGTGTACATTAACTGTGCCATTATATGTGTACATTAACTGTGCCATTATATGTGTACATTAACTGTGCCATTATATGTGTACATTAACTGTGCCATTATATGTGTACATTAACTGTGCCATTACATGTGTACATTAACTGTGCCATTACATGTGTACATTAACTGTGCCATTACATGTGTACATTAACTGTGCCATTACATGTGTACATTAACTGTGCCATTACATGTGTACATTAACTGTGCCGTTACATGTGTACATTAACTGTGTCGTTATATGTGTACATTAACTGTGCCGTTACATGTGTACATTAACTGTGCCGTTACATGTGTACATTAACTGTGCCGTTATATGTGTACATTAACTGTGCCATTATATGTGTACATTAACTGTGCCATTATATGTGTACATTAACTGTGCCATTATATGTGTACAGTAACTGTGCCATTATATGTGTACATTAACTGTGCCATTATATGTGTACATTAACTGTGCCATTATATGTGTACATTAACTGTGCCATTATATGTGTACATTAACTGTGCCATTATATGTGTACATTAACTGTGCCATTATATGTGTACATTAACTGTACCATTGCATGTGTACATTAACTGTGCCATTGCATGTGTACATTAACTGTGCCATTACATGTGTACATTAACTGTGCCATTATATGTGTACATTAACTGTGCCATTACATGTGTACATTAACTGTGCCATTATATGTGTACATTAACTGTGTCATTACAGTAACTGTGCTGTAGGTTACCAAAGCATGCAATAGAAGATCAACACAAAAGAGGATTTTAAAAAAAACCATACCAGCAAACAGTTGTAGTGCACACATTTGAGGCTGCCAGAGCATCGACATGGGGAGAAGAGGACATCGTCTCCATCACCTGGAAGCTGACAGATCCGGCATAAACTGAGCAGGTCAGTGCCTGCGTCAGAGTCCGGAGACTTAAATTTCTTGACCGGTTGAGGGGTCAGGCTGGCGCTGGTGGCACAGCTCACGCTGCTCCCAAGGAGAACTCCACTGGTAAAGACACATTTATGTAACTTGAGGTGTGTAAGGACACACTGATAATACAACACTGCAGTAATCACCAGTACCACAACAATGCAGTAATTGCTAGTTTCTCAACATTGCTGTAACTATCAGTAACACAACATAACAGATATCATTTATAACACAACATTGCAATAACTGATAGTATCACAACATTACTGTAATTGCTGGTAATACAACACAGTAACCACTAGTAACACAACACTGCAGTAATTACTAGTAATACAACACTGAAATAATTGCTAATAACCCAACGCTGCAGTACTCTATATAGATTACTTTAGAATCTGGTATGCCACAGTAAATGGAATCAATTTATCAACATAAAATGAAGTCATTAAACAATTACAGGCAGGTAAGTAAGTCAGTGGGTACAAGGTGTATGAATAGGTAGGTAGACAGGCAAAGTACTTAGGTAGGTATTTGGTGTGTATGGGGGTCAGTAGGCAGGCTTTCTTGGTCGTGATCATAACATTTGTTTGTGTGTTGTTTAGTTGAGGTCCTTTCCTTCCACTTTCTAAGCTTACAATGTCTATCAATTCTTGAAATGTTCATTTCCATTCTCTGCCATAAGCTCTATGCCATTATCAGCATACCACAGATTACTTCTATTTATCCCCGAACTGGCATTCGAGGCTTGTCTCTTATAGAGCTCATGACATGCTCAATGTACCAAGACAGGATATCTGGTGAGGGGACATCACTCTGTCTGATGCCTCCTGTAACTTGAACAGCTGCACCATTCTGACCACCAACACATATGGAGGCTGTTTGTTGCCACTGGATGTCTTCTATAAACCTAAAATCTTTTATATCTATGTCTTCGTATGTTATGTTATATTATGTTATGTTATTTTTTTTTCGCTCGCTCCCTTTGAACTTAAGTGTAGGCCATCATACTATTTTTATAGTAGTGATGGACTGAATTTTGCATGTGGATTAGCTTTCCCTTTTAACAGCGTTCCTCACCATCAGGCGAACCCACTCTGACTTCAGAGGTACTTTTAATGTATAAAGTCAAAGACGACAGGTCCACATTTTAGTCCAGCTGTCCAGTGTAGGGGTTGAACCGCTAACCTCGGCATCAGCACAAAAATTTTTTAAGAACACACGTTCTTACCCATTCGGCCATGCTGACCTGCTATTTTATGTTATGTTATGTAATGTTAATTCGCTAGACGGTGACGCGGTCATCTACACAGATGGGTCGGTCATCCGACATGTGAGAAGCTCATGGGCCTTTACAGCTCGGGCCGGAGGGAGAATTGTGAAGGAGGACTCTGGTGCTTTCACTGAAACCACAAGTAGCCTGACCATGGAAGTCATGGCAGTAAGTAAAGCAATAACATGGCTCGAGACACAGACATTCACTAGGGCTTGTTTCCTTAGCGACTCAATGAACATGATCAAGAGGATAGAGGAGGGGTCGATCCGAAGAGAATGGTTGCTGCCTTTGGAGCGGTCTCGACTGGCAAAGATTAGTTTCATCTTCGTGCCAGGGCATGGGGGAGTACAAGGAAATGAGCGGGCTGACAAGCTCGCAGGTGAGGCTACTGTGGAGGGCGGACGCGCCATGGACCAGGCCGACATTTTGAATGCTCTACGAGAAGTAAGACTTTTGCGAGAACCAAGTGATGACTGTGAATCTACAACAATGGCCAGACTGCGAGAGCAGCAAATTAAAAGAACACTACGCAGGAAGCCAGAGAAGATTTATAAACCAACACAGAACTGGCGTCGTTAGCCGCTACACGTTGCGGGATTTGCTGAGGAGGGGATCCGAGCACTTATGAACTGAATGGTTCGATGTGCAATGAGGATGATCTGTCGACTAACTAACTAACTAACTAACTAACTATGTTATGTTAAATTGATCAACATCAATGCACATTGGGCATTCCCATGCATGCTCAGTCCCCTGATGCAACAGCCATACCAAAGTATTTCTGCTCACTGTTCCCAAAAGAAGTTATCTTCTCTCTTTCCCTCGAGGCCTGACCAGGCTCAACATCCAGTTCATGTTATCGGACTAGCCTCGGAGTCTCGCCAAAGTCCAAACTGCATTGATTATATCAGCCCTGTCCATGCTTCTTCCCATTTGTTGGTGCATAATTTGCCAGCTGGTCTATGCATTTCATCCATGGCTCCCCCACCCGCCAGGGGTTACAAACACAATTCGTAATCCCACATATTGCTTTCAAAATCCAGCTGCCGGTAATTTAGAAGCAGACTGCCTTGCGATAGTTTTCATACAATGGTATGAGTGCCAGTTGTTCAGAAAGCAATGGCAAACTACTGAAAGCAAACATGCCAGAAAACACAAACAGCCAGAACGTCCAGTGCATCAGAAGTAGTAGCTCGTGTATGGACTACGCTTGAGTTCACAGCGAGTGGAGGCAAAAACAAAAACAGAAAACCTGCGATGTGCTGACGATTGGGTCGCTCATTCAGAAAGCAATGGCAAACTACTGATGTAAAATTGTCTAGTCTGGGGCTGGGGTTGATTGAAATGTCCTGCAAAAAACTTGCAACTTTTAAACAAAACCACAATGTAACTGTTCAAAGAAGAACATTAACAAAACAGTTGTAAATGTTCAAATAAGAACATGATCAAAGGTTGTATATGTTCAAAGAAGAACACGATCAAAAGGTTGTAAATGTTCAAAGAAGAATCATGAATACAAGTTTGTAAATGTTCAAAGAAGAATCATGACAAAAAGGTTATAAATGTTCCTAGAAGAATATGATCAAAGATTGCAAATGTTCAAAGTAGAATCATGACAAAAAGGTTATAAATGTTAAAAGAAGAAGAACATGAACAAAAGGTTTTAAATGTTAAAAGAAGAACATGAACAAAAGGCTGTAAATGTTAAAAGAAGAACATGAACAAAAGGCTGTAAATGTTAAAAGAAGAACATGAACAAAAGGTGTAAATGTTAAAAGAAGAACATGAACAAAAGGCTGTAAATGTTAAAAGAAGAACATGAACAAAAGGCTGTAAATGTTAAAAGAAGAACATGAACAAAAGGCTGTAAATGTTAAAAGAACATGAAGAAAAGCATGTGACAGTGAGTATTGATGAACTTACTCCATCACCTGGGGACTTGTGTTGTAGATGTGAGCTGAGGTCTTACTGCTGCTACTGCCATCTGCGTGACCAGCAACATTGCTGCTGCTGATACTGGTGAGGACCGCACTGCGAGGCAGGTTCTCCAAGAAACTTCCATTGACATTGCAAGAGTCGACCGTGGTGGAGAACTTCTCCAGTAAAGCCTGCATATTGTCTTTGTCTGATTCCATTTCTGGTGTGGTTGTCTCTACATGAATGTCCACAATGTTGGTACTGGCAGGCACTGGGGTACTTGGTACAAGACAGCTGGGAATATATAACAACATATACATCAATGTCCACAATGTTGGTACTGGCAGGCACTGGGGTACTTGGTACAAGACAGCTGGGAATATATAACAACATATACATCAATGTTCACAATGTTGGTACTGGCAGGCAATGGGGTACTTGGTACAACAACACAAATGGGAATATATAACAACATATCAATGTGGTGTCAGGTCTTAGCCAGATATGACTGAGCTACCATATAACAGTAGACGGTACTACCTGCTTTCTGTTAGCGCCGAACGTTGGGCGGCGCTTACCAAACCCGACACCCCACATTATGTCAACGGCTTCGGGCAAAGTATTGCAATTGGGAGGGTACAAGCCTTACCCTGGTGCGAGGAAATGCAACCTAAAGAGTAAATGTTATGGCACGGCAGACCAGGCTCTAAGCCTTGGTCGACAACTTGTCTAGGATGGAAGCTCTGACAGGCGGACAGTTAGAGTATTGCTTTGCTGACCCAACAGCTTTTGTAGCTTGTCTTGTTCCAGGTGTATTGGTGTTACTTTTCCTCTGAAGTAAACTAGACAGGCAGAGAGAGGGATCATGCTGCATGGACAACACATGGTCTCTAAACTCAGCCCAGGCATTGTGTTATGGAGAGTTATAACTCCATTTTACAAACTATCCTCTGTCAAGATGGTTAGGTGCCAGTCGTACATCAATGTGCACAACGTTGGTCTGCAGGCAATGAAGTAATTGGGACAACACAGCTGGGAACACAGGACAACATTTACACACAGTTGTTATTGGCAGACAATAAAGTAGCTGGTACAAGACAGCTGCAAAAATATAGTAATAAATACATCAATGTCCAGGCAATGGGACATAAGAAAGAAAAGAAAGAAAGAAAGAAAGAAAGAAAGAAAGAAAGAAAGAAAGAAAGAAAGAAAGAAAGAAAAGACAAGACAAGACAAGACACGACAAGACAAGACACACCTTCAGCAAGTCAAGCTGTCTGTGGACATTCGTGCAGCAATTCTCCAGCTACATAACACCCAGGGTGCCGCGGCAGAAGGCTCGGGGTATGCTGTACATGTGAACTTAACTACCCAAGATGCTGTGGCAAAAGGCTCCGGGTGCGCTGTGGATGTGAACATGTTTTCAGGTGTCAGTGATGTTAGATCAGGCACATACTTTCAATAGAACAGCTGTATCAGTTGTCTGTCTGCCTACCTATCTGTCTGTTTGGGTGTCTGTCTGCTTGTCATTTTGTCTGTCTGTCCTGACGGTCTGTCCCGTTTGTCTGTTTGCCCACCAGCTTACCTGCCTGCCTGCTTGCATGCCTGTCTGTCTGTCTGAATGTTTTGCCTGTCTATCTGTTTGCCTGTGTCTGCCTGCCTGTCTGTCTCTCTGCCTGCTGGTCTATCAGCCTGTCTGCCTGTCTCCCTGCTGTGTGCTGCCTGCCTCCCTGCCTGTGTGCTGCCTGTGTGATGTCTGTCTGTCTCCCTGCCCATGTGCTCTCTGTCTGTCTCCCTGTCTATGTGCTGTCTGTTTCACTGTCTGTGTGCTGTCTGTCTCCCTGTCTGTGTGCTGTCTGTCTCCCTGTCTGTGCACTGTCTGTCTCCCTGTCTGTGCACTGTCTGTCTCCCTGCCTGTGTGCTGCCTACCCCCCTGCCTATGTGATGTCTGTCTCCCTGTCTGTGTGCTGTCTGTCTCCCTGTCTGTGTGCTGTCTGCCTCCCTGCCTGTGTGCTCTCTGTCTGTCTCCCTGCCTGTGTGCTGACTGTTTCCCTACCTGTGTGCTGTCTGTCTCCCTACTTGTGGCTGCCTATCTCCCTGCCTGTAAGCTGTCTGTCTCCCTGTCTGTGTGCTGTCTGTCTCCCTGCCTGTGTGCTGTCTGTCTCCCTGCCTGGGTGATGTCTGTCTCCCTGCCTGTGTGCTGTCTGTCTCCCTGCCCTGTGTTCTGTCTGTCTCCCTGCCTGTGTGCTGTCTGTCTCCCTGCCTGGGTGATGTCTGTCTCCCTGCCTGTGTGCTGTCTGTCTCCCTGCCCTGTGTTCTGTCTGTCTCCCTGCCTGTGTGCTGTCTGTCTCCCTGCCTGTGTGCTGTCTGTCTCCCTGCTTGTCTCCCTGCCTGTGTGTTTTCTGCCTGTCTCCCTGTCTGTGTGTTGTCTGTCTCCCTGCCTGTGTGCTCTCTGTCTGTCTCTCTGCCTGTGTGCTGTCTGTCTCCCTGCCTGTGTGCTGTCTGTCTCCCTGCCTGTGTGCTGTCATCTCCCTGGTTGTGTGCTGTCTGTCTCCCTGCCCGTGTGATGTCTGTCTCCCTGCCTACGTGCTGCCTGCCTGTCTCCCTGCCTGTGTGTTGTCTGCCTGTCTCCCTGCCTGTGTGCTGTCTGTATCCCTGCCTGTGTTTTGTCTGTCTCCCTGCCTGTGTGCTGTCTGTCACCCTGCCTGTGTGATACCTGTCTCCCTGCCCGTGTGCTGCCTGTCTGTCTCCCTGCCCATGTGCTGTCTGTCTGTCTGTCTGACAATGTGCTGTCTGTCTGTCTCCCTGCCCTTGTGCTATCTGTCTGTCTCCTTATCCTATGCTGTTTGTTTGTCTCCCTGCCCATTTGCTGTTTGTCTCCCTGCCCATGTGTTGTCTGTCTCCTTACCTGTGTGCTGTCTGTTTGTCTCCCTGCCCATTGCTGTCTGTCTATCTCCGTGCCCATGTACTGTCTGTCTGTCTCGCTGTATCTGTGCTGTCTGCTTGTCTCCCTGCCTGTATGCTGTCTGCCTGTCTCCCTGCCTGTGTACTGTATGTCTGTCTCCCTGCCCGTGTGCTGTCTGTCTCCCTGCCTGTGTGCTGTCTGACTGTCTCCCTGCCTGAGTGCTGTCTGACTGTCTCCCTGTCTGTGTGTCTCCCTGCCCGTGTGCTGTATGCCTTTCTCCCTTCCTGTGTGCTGTCTGCCTGTCTCCCTGCCTGTGTGCTGTCTGCCTGTCTCCCTGCCTGTGTGCTATCTGCCTGTCTCCTTGCCTGTGTGCTGCCTGACTGTCTCCCTGCCTGTGTGCTGTCTGACTGTCTCCCTGCCCGTGTGCTGTCTGCCTGTCTCCCTGTCTGTGTGCTGTCTGTCTCCCTGCCTGTGTGCTGTCTGACTGTCTCCCTGCCGGTGTGCTGTCTGTCTCCCTGCCCGTGTGCCCTCTGGCTGTCTCCCTACCTGTCTCCCTACCTGTGTGTTGTCTGCCTGTCTCCCTGCCTGTGTGCCATCTGGCTGTCTCCCTCCCTGTGTAATGCCTGTCTCCCTACCTGTGTGCTGCCTGACTGTCTCCCTACCTGTGTGCTGCCTGTCTCCCGACCTGTGTGCCCTCTGGCTGTCTCCCTACCTGTGTGCCCTCTGGCTGTCTCCCTACCTGTGAGCTGCCTGTCTCCCTCCCTGTGTGCCCTCTGGCTGTCTCCCTACCTGTGTGCTGCCTGTCTCCCTCCCTGTGTGCCCTGTGACTGTCTCTCTACCTGTGTGCTGCCTGACTGTCTCCCTGCCTGTGTGATGCCTGTCTCCCTATCTGTGTGCCCTCTGGCTGTCTCCCTACCTGTGTGCTGTCTGTCTGTCTCCCTGCCTGTGTGCCCTCTGTCTGTCTCCCTGCCTGTGTGCTGCCTGTGTGCTGTCTGACTGTCTCCCTGCCCGTGTGCCCTCTGGTTGTCTCCCTACCTGTGTGCCCTCTGTCTGTCTCCCTGCCTGTGTGCCCTCTGGTTGTCTCCCTACCTGTGTGCTGTCTGCCTGTCTCCCTACCTGTGTACTGTCTGCCTGTCTCCCTGCCTGTGTGCCCTCTGGCTGTCGCCCTCCCTGTGTGCTGCCTGTCTCCCTACCTGTGTGCTGCCTGACTGTCTCCCTACCTGTGTGCTGCCTGTCTCCCTACCTGTGTGCCCTCTGGCTGTCTCCCTACCTGTGTGCCCTCTGGCTGTCTCCCTACCTGTGTGCCCTCTGGCTGTCTCCCTACCTGTGTGCCCTCTGGCTGTCTCCCTACCTGTATACTGCCTGACTGTCTCCCTGACTGTGTGCTGCCTGTCTCCCTACCTGTGTGCTGCCTGTCTCCCTACCTGTGTGCTGCCTGTCTCCCTACCTGTGTGCCCTCTGGCTGTCTCTCTACCTGTGTGCCCTCTGGCTGTCTCCCTACCTTTGTGCTGCCTGTCTGTCTCCCTGCCTGTGTGCCCTCTGGCTGTCTCCCTCCCTGTGTGATGCCTGTCTCCCTGCCTGTGTGATGTCTGCCTGTCTCCCTACCTGTGTGCTGTCTGCCTTTCTCCCTGCCTGTGTGCCCTCTGGCTGTCTCCCTGCCTGTGTGCCCTCTGGCTGTCTCCCTGCCTGTGTGCTGCCTGTCTCCCTCCCTGTGTGCTGCCTGTCTCCCTGCCTGTATTTCTGCCTGTCTCCCTGCCTGTATTTCTGCCTGTCTCCCTACCTGTGTGCCCTCTGCCTGTCTCCCTCCCTGTGTGCTGTCTGCCTTTCTCCCTGCCTGTGTGCCCTCTGGCTGTCTCCCTGCCTGTGTGCTGCCTGTCTCCCTCCCTGTGTGCTGCCTGTCTCCCTGCCTGTCTCCCTCCCTGTGTGCTGTCTGCCTGTCTCCCTGCCTGTGTACCCTCTGCCTGTCTCCCTCCCTGTGTGCTGCCTGTATGCCCTCTGGCTGTCTCCCTACCTGTGTGCTGTCTGCCTGTGTGCTGTCTGCCTGTCTCCCTCCCCGTGTGCTGTCTGCCTGTCCCCCTGCCTGTGTGCCCTCTGTCTGTCTCCCTACCTGTGTGCTGCCTGTCTCCCTCCCTGTGTGCTGCCTGCCTGTGTGCTGTCTGCCTGTCTACCTGCCTGTGCCTTTGCATGCAGGAATGTTTAGTGGAAAGGATAACCAGCAAGTGAGAGGATGATACATCGAATGGAGTTCCTACTACTGCACTCGCTATAATAAACTAGCTAAAATTGGGTGTCTATTCATTTTCTGAGATGCCTTAGTTTTGTTTGATATTCATCCTTTTCTGTTGAAGTAAATAAATAACTTAGAGCTCTGTTTGATATTTATACACATCAGCAATAGTCGAATTTTATTCCACTCTCCTAAATTTAGTTCTAAAAACAGAACATAATGCCAAACCAACAATACTGAAGTACAAAAACAGAAGCACTCAAGTCGAGAGGATCGGCTACACTGCACCGGGTTTGGCCCCACCTGCCTCTGTCTCTCTCTCTCTTAAAATAAAGTTGATTTGGTTTGCTCTCTCTCTCTCTCTCTCTCTCTCTTTCTCTCTCTCTCCAGAACAGCAGGAGGCTTGCCGAGAGCATCGCATATTGCTCTAACTCCGTAGCTCTAGCTATGTAACTCTAACACTGGAGCTTTAGCTATGTAACTCTAACACCGGAGCTTTAGCTATGTAACTCTAACACCGGAGCTTTAGCTATGTAACTCTAACACTGGAGCTTTAGCTATGTAACTCTAACACCGGAGCTTTAGCTATGTAACTCTAACACCGGAGCTTTAGCTATGTAACTCTAACACTGGAGCTTTAGCTATGTAACTCTAACACCGGAGCTTTAGCTATGTAACTCTAACACCGGAGCTTTAGCTATGTAACTCTAACACCGGAGCTTTAGCTATGTAACTCTAACACCGGAGCTTTAGCTATGTAACTCTAACACCGGAGCTTTAGCTATGTAACTCTAACACTGTAGCTCTAACTCAAACAAACAAACAAACAAACAAACTTTATTTTCAAAGGGTTAAGAATAGGGCACGCAGGCCCGTCTAACATTCTGCCCTTCTATCACTTTCTTTCATACATTATACCATTCACACATCATTCAAGGCTAACTGAAAACAGCAATAATATAAAAGATATGCATTATAAAGGCATGTGGAAAATGCGAACATCAATACTACACGACTCAGTAATATTAGATAATGGTGTGGCACTTGTTTTTAGCTATGTGCAATATACTGGCCTGCAAAAAGGGGACTGGCTGTTATACTAGGGTTTTATTACTATTATTATTTCTATTATTAAGGGGGAAGGTAATCCGTACTGAGATAGTGTTCAAATAATTTGCGATTATATGTATAGGGATCGGTGATGTCTTTGATTTCTTGTGGAAGATTGTTCCACAGCTGAGCTGCAGAGTACGTTAAGCTTGTTTTGTATAAGTCTATCCTAGGCTTCGGGACGTGTAATATATTTTATCGTTTACTGTGCCTAGCATTATATTTAAACAATGGCCAAAGGTAATTTGGTGCATTCTGACATAGGATATTGTGAATTAATTTGGCCTTATTGAAAAGCGGGCGTTTGCGGAGTGGTAGTAACTGAAAGCGTTTATGCAGGCTAGGATTGTCAGTTAAATGTTTGCTATAAATTAAACTCATGGCCCGTTTCTGGAGTGAGTAAAGTCGCTTGGTGCTTGACTTGGAACAACCGTCCCAGATTGTAGAGAAGTAGTCAAAATGTGTCTGTATGTGAGAAGTATAGAATATTTTCCTGGTGTCCTCATCAAGGAAATGTTTAATTTTGGCGAGTTGGTCGATTTTTTTCACTGTTTGTTTAGTGAGCGCTTGAACGTGAGGATTAAATGTTAGGTTTCTATCAATGATGAGGCCTAATGTTTTGTGCTCAATTACACTTTCTACTGGCATGTTACTGATGTGACGTTGAAGTATCTGTGTGAATTTAGAGTTTGAAGTCTTTGTCTGGTTCTAGCTATGTAACTCTAACTCTGTAGCCCCAACACTGTAGCTCAAGCTACGTAACTCTAAATCCATAGCTCTAGCTACGTAACTCTAACACTGTAGCTCTAACTCCGTAAATCTAACTCCGTAACTCTATCTCAATAGCTTTAACTTCGTAACGGTAACGCCACAACTCTAACTATTAACTCAACTCCGCAATTCTCCATAGCACCATAGGTCTGAAGGAAATGCCGCAGCTCGGGGGAACGAACCCGCAGCCTACAGAGCGCGAGGCAGCTGGTTTAACCACATTGCCATGAATATAAAGCCTCTGCCTCCCCCTTCCTCAATATCGTCTACACACTCTAAACGTGGACGGACAGGGAACACGCACTTGCAGATTTGTCTAGACTGTTGCACAGTTCGTCTTAAGCAATAAACACAAAATTAATACGAAGTTGACGTCAGGCAGCAACCATAAAATCCTTCCAGCTGAAATGTCAAAACTTTAAAATAAACACACATCTGGCAAGTCGATAGAATATGTCTACAGCACAGTATATCCCCGAGAACACACGCTATGCCCGAGCAATGGCGTAGCAATAAACAGACGTGTGTGTGTCTGTGAAGCTTATCAGTGCATTGCCATCTAGTCTGACTAGAAACACTGGACTTGTAGATCCACAGACATGCATTATGATTAGCATCGCGTTATTTATACTTCCTGAGCTTAAATTAACCCAAATGCAAAGTGCATGAAGTAACCTGGTCGGGGCGGAAAGAGAGGCCTGTGTTTTACCTAAATGTTTACAGCACAGCTGATGGTTATTGTCGGAGACATAATACTGTGTTATTTATATATCACGTGTCTTGTCAATAAGCGTGGGAGGTCATGGTTCGCAATCTCAAGCAATCACAAGTCTTGCTTGAATCAGGTCTCTCTCTCGCGCCCCCCCCCCCACCCACGCACACACACACACAGACACACACACGAAAGAGGGGGAAGGAGAGCGAGAGAGGTATAGTCATCGTCGTCTCTTCTTATTCTACTTCATCTGCTATCCCTCCTTCTTCACCTTTTCCTCCTCCTATTTCTTCATTGTCTTCTTCTGTTTCTTCTATTTTTTTCTCCTCCCCCCTCTTCTTCTTCTTCTTCTTCTTCTTATTATTATTATTATTATTATTATTATTATTATTATTCGTTTTCTCTCCCTCCTCCTCATCTTCTACCTTCCCTTCATCTTCGTCTTGCGATCGCTGTTTAATGATTACACCATCAGTCAAGTTTTCACGATGAATTGGGCCGTGTTTTATGTTTCTGGAGTTCATCTTTAGCTGCATACAGCTCGGAGTTCAGTCTTGATTTGGCGGGTCAGTAAATCTTTTTGAGCTCGATGTACAGAGGAGCGTCCTGCAGAACATGTCCAGCAGTCTGTTTGCTTAGCCCAGACATGACAATGGTCAAGTAACGACGAAGCCCACACACGACAATTGTCAAGTAGAACGACGAAGCCCACACACGACAATTGCCAAGTAGAAGGACGAAGCCCACACATGATAGTGGTCAAGTAGAACGACGAAGCCCGGACATGAAGTGGTCAAGTAGAACGACGAAGCCCACACGTGAAGTGGTCAAGTAGAAGGACGAAGCCCACACATGAAGTGGTCAAGTAGAAGGACGAAGCCCACACATGAAGTGGTCAAGTAGAAGGACGAAGCCCACACATGAAGTGGTCAAGTAGAAGGACGAAGCCCATATATGAAGTGGTCAAGTAGAAGGACGAAGCCCATATATGAAGTGGTCAAGTAGAAGGACGAAGCCCATATATGAAGTGGTCAAGTAGAAGGACGAAGCCCATATATGAAGTGGTCAAGTAGAAGGACGAAGCCCACACATGAAGTGGTCAAGTAGAAGGACGAAGCCCACACATGAAGTGGTCAAGTAGAAGGACGAAGCCCACACATGAAGTGGTCAAGTAGAAGGACGAAGCCCACACATGAAGTGGTCAAGTAGGAAGACGGATCGAACACATGACAGTGGTCCAGTAGAACGACGATGCTCACTCATGATAGTGGTCCAGTAGAAGGACGAAGCAGACACGTGCGTTCATTTACTTCGTTATGCTTCATCCTGAGACTATAAACCATGTTTTGTTCCTACGGTCAAAATAATAATTTAAAGATATGAGACACTGATGAATGTAACTGTGGAACTGGTAAAATCATAGCTAGACATTTGCCGCAGTAGCGTCCAACATATGCAGAATAGAGGAAATCATGTTGGCCCCACACCCGCTTCAGTTGAAGACAATCTCTAGGGAGATGTCAGCAAGCTTACATTGACTGCTGCTTTTAAAAAAAAATTATATCCACGATGAAATCTGAATGTGCGTGTGTAGGATAAGAAAATAAGAAATAAATGCATACTTATTGATCGGCATTCACAACATTAAAGGGGGCAACATTAGAAATCGTATACACATTGAAAGATATCATTATCGGCGCACTGGAGTTTGACACTGCGTCTCCAAATAAGAACACTGCCTTACTGAAGGACAAGTGTACATGGTTCTATACACGAGGTAATAACCAGACGATGTCTTCACGACGTAAGTGCTTCACCCCTCGTCAGGGGCCTCGATATCCTGCCACAAATCATAACCAGAATTACCTTATTATGGTCCTTGAAACGACCAGAAATAACTGCTGACGACAGCTCAGACAGTTCTGAATACCAGTGCCATAATGTAAAGCAAAAAACAAATGTTAAATCTCGTCTCCGGGAAACAGCCGTTACCTTAGATCAGGGGCGGGGAACGTTTGGCCTGCGGGCCGGATAAGACCCGCGTAATTATTTGGTCTGGCCCTGCCTAGGCAACCGCAGGCGGGGCTCGAAAATTAATATATCTAGGTGCTTTATGAATAATCATCAATACATCTAGCTGCAACATCATCAACACCAACTGATATCCCAGGCCTCACCAAACAGAAGCAGTGCCCGCGATCACACGAAGAGTGAGTTAATTAAATGTTTGACAAAATGCAGCAGACTAATTATTAAGTTGATAGTTATACATTTCCAAATAGCCCTTGGCAGAAAAAAGGTTCCCCATCACTGCCTTAGATGAATCTTCTTACAGTCCATGTCGTGTCGTGTTGACCATGTCTGCCCACAGTCGCCTGTCTTGTGTACTGCCAATATTCTTATAATCCATACCATGTGGCGTTGGTAATCGTGTCTGTCCACAACGCACTGTCTTTTGTGCTATCAAGCAATCATTTCTGAACCCCGCCTTTCTTTGTGATTTTGTGCCAGGTGAAACGGACAGAAGTGTCGTGGAAATGTTGCCAACATTTACGACCATCATCATAATCATCTTTCACTTTTGCCGTCATGCGTCGTGGGAAGGAACACTTGGCGCTCCAGCGCCCGACGGGTAGCACTGGGTAGTGTTATTCCGTGTGATTGTACAATGTCTATCCATGTTCTTCTCGGGCGTCCTCTCGCTCTCGTAGCAGATGTTCTTTGATGTAGGGCCAATGATGGTGTTGACTTCCAACGAGATGGTCGAATCATTTGGTCTTCTGTCTTTCATTATATGTGACACAATGTGTTGATCCCATAATCTGTCTGATAGCATCATTTCTTATTAGGTCTCGGATTGTTAAGTTAGCAGCTCTTCTCAAGCATCTCTTCTCGCAGGTGTTGATTCTGTGTAAGTATGATTTGGATAATGTCCAAGTTTGAGATTGATAGGATAATATTGGTATGAATATGTCATTTATTATATGTCGTTTTGCGGACATAGGTATATTTGGATGTGTCAATATGGGTGATAGTTGATATATTAGTGCACTTGCTTTTTGACATCTGATTTAGTTTTCTCAATCTATTCTGCCCTTTAACTTGTTTCAAACATGTGCTATTTGTCAGCATACTTAGCGGACCAGGAAATCTGCTAACTTGCAGTACTTCAATTGTGTTTGTGTTTATATACATATTGTATCTGCGGCACGTTGAACTCAGCTTACTAATATGATTCTACAGTCTGCCCTCGTCGCTGTAAAACAGGCACTGATCAAATAAAAGTTCATTACGGTGTTTCATCGTAATGGGACAGGTCATGTATTTACTACACAAAACACGACGAACAATATGTAAAGTGGCTTTGAACAATACTCGTTAGTTAGTTGCGCGACCTTTACAGGACGTCGCGGTCAACCTCGGCATTTACTGACTTGTCTGTGATTTACTAGGCGATTTAGTTCAGTAGTTTGCCATTGTTTGTTTGTTTTTTTTTTTTTGGGGGGGGGGGGGGGGGTTTTGCGCCCACTCGCTTTGAATCCAAGCGTAGTCCAGTCCATACACACCATTACAGTAGTGATGGACTGAATTTTGTGTGTGGATTAGCTTTCCATATTAACAGTGTCCCTCGCCATCAGGCGAACCCACTCCGACTTCAGAGGTACTTGTAATTTACGTCCCCAAGTCAAGGACGACAGGTCAACATTTTAGTCCATCTTTCCGGTGTAGGGGTTGAACCGCGTACCTCGGCACCAGCACACCGGATGTTTAAGAACGTGGGTTCTTACTCATTCGGCCATGCGGATCTGCCCATTGCTTCCTGAGAGGCTGACGCCTCATACCATGGAAAACATAACAAAGCGGCCCGCCTCCAAATGGCCCGGTGCTGACTACGAACCCGCGACTCCGTATGTCGGTGCCACTCTTTTTCATTATCAATTAAGATACAGCGCTGGTTAACAATGCCAGAAATACGAGGGGCCGCAAATGAAAACCTTAAGTGTTATTTTTTAAATATTTGTTTTTATGGGGGAGAGGGGGGGGGGTGAATATATTCTGAAAAAAATACAGAACAAATGTATCATTTTTTGATGTAGTCACGATGTAATCAATACAAGTCCTCCAGCGTTGATAACATGCTTGGATTCCTGTAGAAAACAATTCTCTTGGTTACTATTCAGTGTGCCTGACCCGGTCGTGAACAGTCTGTCACAGAAGTCACGCCGTTTTGAAACTTCCTACTTAATTCATACACTAGCTGGACTGACAGACATGAGTCCCTTAGCAATGACGGAGTGAGTGGCACCTTACAGTCTTGACAGACCAAAGTATGTGAGTTGGAATTTGGCCAAAATTCCATCACAATGCCTGGGAAGAGCTTCAGAGAACATGTGGTGCCCAAACGACATGTTCCCTCTCTCGGCCTTGCCTTGTTTGATCCAGAGGAATGGGTAACCAATACGTCTGGAACAAGGTAGGCTGCAGACGCTTGCGGCACAGCGTCAAACCTCCGAGACCTCGCCTCCACGAGCAGGAGACGAGCGATGGCCAGACCCTAAACCCTTGGGATTTGACTTAGAGGCGTTCAGTCAAATCCCGCAGGTAAGGGTCGTATACGCGCCCCGACCACTGGGCGCGTACACCTGTCAAACGTAAATGTCTGGACCTTGTAAGCGTGTACTACCGTCAGACTCCCCGCCTGACTCGTACGGCTCTCGCGACCAACGAGAGTAGGCCCGCCGGAGATATTGCTCGTCTGTTGCGGATAAATCTCCAGTGAATAAGTAAAGAAACGATAAAAGTAGTGGTATTTCAATTGCGCTTGCGCTCCCACCTATGCTACACCCTTCATGTGTCTTCACAAAGTCGGACTAGAGTCAAGCTCAACAGTGACAGAAATAAACTAGAATATATCACTTAACTAGACCAGAAATACACTACTACAATATATTTTAACAATACCATAAATATTTGAATAATGAAGACATCAACAATAGATTGCAGGATTTATTTCATGACATAATTCGCTGCATCTGCGTGTATATTGCAGAATTCACACAACAAAGGTTAAAACAATTAGATAAATTCTTCAAGCTGGAATAGACAACACACATATTCCCACATAAATTTGAATTGTCTACCACGGTAATTTTAAACTGATTATTATGTGTCTGTTTGTTTGTTTGTTTGTTTTGCACAAACATGGCTGTTCTATATAAATCGCAATGGCTTCCACCACTTTTAACATGCAGTCAATTCCATAAATACTCTAAAAGGTCCCATAGCAAGACCATAAATACACTATAATGTCCCTTTAAAAGACCATAAATACACTAGCAACATTCTAACTTCACTGAAATGTCTCTGAACTGTACAATAAATACATTTATAATATCCGTTAACAACACTATAAATACACTATAATGTCCGTTAACAACACCACGAATACACTAAACTGTCCAACAATTAGAGAAGAAATACACTAAAATTACCGCCAACAACAACAATAACAACAGAAATACACTGAAATCACCTCGAAAACCTGTCAAACATCGCCTAAAACGACACAAAATGTCCAGCAGTGTGTTGTGGACAACAGACGCATATTACAGCAGGACACCAGTCACATCATATAAAACCATGACAATTAACGCCACCGACTAATTAATTAGTCGACCACACAATGCGACCCACTCACATACATGGACCTGATCGGGCAGTCAGTCAAGTACTACAGGCACTTTGTGCAGTGCCTGCACTCTGCCAGATAGTCAGATAAAACTTGCCCACCACATTCTGTAAGCCATATGACGGAAAACTCACATATCAAGAGTCGGCATGAACACACACTCAGCCCAGTACCACACAGAGGCCAGGAGACCGGCATTGGTAACGCTATCTAAAGATTCATTTAATCATTCAGTAGCATGTCCTTTGCAGAACTTCATTCCCATCACAACCGTCCGGGAAACTTCTCGGTCATGAGCAAGATGTCCCGCGTCCGATACACCCATCTGGAGATCATCTGCCCATCCTGCACCTATCTTCTCCTTGGCCCTCCTCTTCTTCTCTTCCCGGGCATATACCCCTCCATGATTGTTCTCTCCAAACTTTCATAATGTTTCAAGTGGCCGACATATTTAAATTTTCTTCGTTTAATCGTCTTTAGTAGCCAAGAAAATTAGGAAGAACTTGGAAGCAACGAAGATGTGGTTCCTAAGAGGAATGTTGCGAATTCCTTGGACTGCCAGAGTAACTAACGACGATTGAGAGGCTAACGAAACTATAATATTATATACAACAATAAGAAAGAGACAAACAGCTTTCTTTGGTCATGTGATGAGAAAAGAGGCATTGGAGAACATCGTGACGACTGGAAAGATCGAGGGGAAGAGAGGTGGAGGCAGACCAAGATTGAGACAATGACATGGAGGAATATCAGCAGAAGAATTAAAATTAGCACAAGTAAAACAGAGGTAATGATCATAACTACAGAAGAAAAAAAAACAACAATTCACTTACAATAACACCCCCTGAAACAAAGTAAAGAGCTTTACGTATAATATCAAATGGCAAATCAGAAGACAAGATCGAAAATAGATGCAATAAGGCAAACCAACTCATTGGACAAATGACACCAATATTAAAGAACAAACATGTATCAATAGTTACTAAGAAAGCACTATACAACACAATCTTCTTATCAACTCTATGCTACCAATGCCAAACCTGGACAGTGACAGAAAAAGAGAAAAGAAAAATCACAACAGAAATAAGTTTCCTGAGAAGAATATTCAAGAAGAGAGAAAATCAGAAATGTAGAAATCAGGACTAAAGTGGGGGTTATAGCAGCGCTAGATTTTTCTTAAAAGGAAGCAAGTAAAATGGTTTGGCCTTGCAAGTAGGTTACCAACTAACAGCATACCACAACAAGCAATGATGTACAGACCAGATGGAAGCAGAGGAAGAGGCCGACCACGTAAACGATGGACGCAGGGAATAACAGAGTCCATGGGAATATCGATACCTGAAGCCCATGAACGGGCACTGTCCCGCTGTTTATACTTCACCTCGACGCCGTAAGGTACAAGAGGAACAAGATGAGATGATGTTCATGAGTTGATCCAGAACACCAAAGACCGAGGTCCGTAGAGAGAGATGAACGCATGCACCAACTGGCATGGCATTGACGATGCTGATGAGTGCTAACCTTCTTCAATATTACGCTCTTGTATGGATGCATTTGTTCTTTTCTGTATCCAACATATACTTAGAATTCATCTGTAACATTTATATATAAAGGCATTTATCTAAAGATAGCCATGGTAAAATGTTAGTCGGTACACTGACGCGGCCAGTTGCTGCTTCCGTTGTTATTGTTGTTGTTTGGCGTTGTTGCTTTGCTGCTGCTTCTTCTTCTTCTTCTTCTTCTTCTTCTTCTTCTTCTTCTTCTTCTTCTTCTTCTTCTTCTTCTTCTTCTTCTTCCTCCTCTTCCCCTTTCGAGGTAAGAGCATCACGCCTGGCTATACGCCTCAAAGGTTAGTGTGTCCCACTCCAGCATGTGTTTGTGTCAGGTTGATCTTCTCTAGACAGACTCCATACCCAGCCACAAGTTCTATCTACCCGCAGGTAGGTGTATGTTTCAAAGAATTTTGCCAGGTAAGTGGCTTCACGGCCTACTTTCAGCGATGTCCAACTGCCGTGTGATGTTTAATGTGCACAACGTGCACACATGTTTCATTGTTTTTCGCCCTTATCCGAGAGGGCTAGATCTCCGATCTCCCTACCCAAGAGATCAGGGGGCGTGATATCATTGACATTAGATTGCAGTGGCTGGTGGAAACACTCCCAGCCCTATTCTGCGCACGAACCCGGTACATTCCAAAGTTGAGGCGGGCACGGTTACCCCTCAGCCACAGGTTGTGATTCAAACAGCGATAACACACCCTCTTATCCAATGTCCACGACTTGGTATCACGTGATTACAATATGACACAAGTAGCTCGAGAACGTCTCCTCCCAACATCCTACAATTGTTGGAAGAGTGTTCGAGGCTGCCACTGTCCGCTTGTGGATGAGACATACAGATATACAGATATTCATGGGTAGATATGGCCAGCTTACTGGTTACTGACCACGATGTCTGAAGAAGACGACTGGTTTATTGTCGATATGTTAACAAATAAAATTAGACACATACGCTGTTAACTGCCTCCTGGACATCATCTTAGGACAAATGTAAAAGCCAGACAGACCACCGGTAACGAATTTGTAGTCATCACGTCCTCTGATGGCGCGACTTTAGTTGTGTTAGCCGCTTGCCGAACGCTTCGCACAAAGCACGACCTCAGTAGCTCCAACCATGACCTGCAGGTGTCTCCGGAAACACTGCATTCCAGGTCTAAACGATGCAGTTCGGGAAACGAACACCCGACGTTCAGAGCGCCAGGCAGACCGCTTAATCACTTCGCCACGGAGACCTCTCTACTATCTACAACAACTGCTACTATCTACACAACAGCTGCTACTATCTATAATAAATGAGCATCTCTTGAAACGATGACAAGGCCACTGACGCAACATCTAGTCAACGAATGTTTACAGTATCAACGGGCGGGCTAGAGGACATCTTCCCACGATATCTAACAATAGAAGCATGTTGGATAACAGTGCCCAAAGATAATATATCGTCAAATGTGACCTCCCATTAGGACAGAAGGGCGATATATCCCCATACCGGGGTGATCGTGTAATTTATTTTGTTTCGGGAAATAATCCGCAATTTCAATACTCAGTGAATATAAATCTATATCTATAAAACAAAGTGTATGTATGTAAATATGTAAATATGTATGTCCTTTATTTGTTCGCGAACGGCCCATCCGATTGAGATGAAATTTTCTACACACCTTCCTTTCATTCCAGAGCTGTCAACTGTCATAGTTTTTTTTTCTTCTTCCTCCTCCTCCCCTCCCAAAATACGTACGTAAATATATGATGATGATGATGAAAGAATCCCCGAACCAAAACGCTAGGGAAAGGGAAGAAAATGACGTGACTACACAGAATCGTCACACGGCAATCATCATCATCAAGTGCCGTGCCGGCTGGCGTAGGCGTTCATGGCTCTCCGTAGATCTCAGTCTTTGGTTTTTTGGATCAACTCTGCTGCTGATATTCCTCCATGCCACGGCAATATCAATAACAATTCATCTTTTTATGTGTAAGGAAGTTATCTACAGTCGTGTAGAAGGGAAGAACTAGACGAGTATGAATTCGGAATGGCGAATTCTCTCCTCCTCTCTTCTCCTCCCTCCTCCACCCTCTACCTCCTCCCTCCACCCTCCTCCTCTTCTTCCTCCCTCTCATCCCTCTCCCGACTCCCTCCTCCTTCTCCCTCTTTCTTCTCCCTCTTCCTCTCCCCTCCTCCTCCATCCTCCTCCCTCCTACTCCCTCCGCCTCCTCCCCCTCCTCCCTCATCTTCCCTTCTCCTCCCTCTCCCTCCTTATCCCTCCTCCTCCTCCTGCCTCCCTCCTCCTCCTCCTGCCTCCTTCTCCCTCATCATCCTCACTCCTCCTTCTCCCTTCTTCTCCCTCTTCCCTCTTCCTCCTCCTCCTACCTCCTCCTCCTCCTCCCTCTACCTCCTCCTCCTCCCTCCTCCTCCCTTCTCCTCCTCTTCCTCCTCCCTTTCCTTCCTCCTCCTCCTCCCTCTACCTCCTCCTCCCCCTACCTCTTTCCTCCTCCCTCCTCCTCCTCCTCTTCCACCTCCCTTTCCTTCCTCCCCTCCTCATTCTCCCTCCTTCCTCCTCCTCCTTCCTTCTTCTCCCTCTGCCTCCTCCCTCCTCCTATCCCCTCCTCCTCCCTCCTCCTCCTTCTCCTCCTCCTCCTCTCCCCTCCTCCTCCTACCCTCTTCCTCTTTCCCTCCTCCCTCTCCCTCCTCCTCCTCCCTCTTCCTCCTTCCTCCTCCTCCCTCTTCCTCCCTCTCCCTCCTCCTCCTCCCTCTTCCTCCTCCTTCTTCCTCCTCCTTCCTTCTCCTCCCTCCTCCTCCCTCTTCCTCCTCCTCCTACCTCCTCCCTCCTCCTCCTCTCTCCTCCTCCCTCCTCCCTTTTCCTCCCTCCTCCTCCCTCTACATCCTCCCTCCTCCTCTCCACTCTTCCTCCTACCCTCTTCCTCTTCCCCTCCTCCCTATCCCTCCTCCTCCCTTCACATTCCTCCTCCTCCCTCCTCCTCCTCATCCCTCCTTCTCCCTCCTCCTCCTTCTTCCTCCCTCCTTCTCCCTCCTCCTTCCTCCTCCTCCCTCTCCTCCTCCTCCTCCCTCTACCTCCTCCCTCCTCCTCCCTCTTCCTCCTCCTCATCCCTCCTCCTCCCTTCTCCTCCTCCCTCCTCCCCCTCCCTCTACCTCCTCCTCCCTTCACATTCCTCCTCCTCCCTCTTCCTCCTCCTCCCTCCTCCTCCTCATCCCTCCTTCTCCCTCCTCCTCCTTCTTCATCCCTCCTCCTCCTCCCTCCTCCCCCTCCTCCTCCTCCCTCCTCCTCCCTCTACCTCCTCCCTCCTCCTCCCTTCACATTCCTCCTCCTCCCTCTTCCTCCTCCCTCCTACTCCTCCCTCCTCCTCCTCTCTCCTCCTCCCTCCTCCTCATCACTCCTCCTCCCTCCTCCTCCCTCCTCCCTCTCCGCCTCCTCCCTCCTCCTCCTCCCTCTACCTCCTCTCCTCCCTCCTCCTCCCTCTACCTCCCTTCACATTCCTCCTCCTCCTCCCTCCTCCTCCTCCTCCCTCTACCTCCTCCCTCCTCCCTCCTCCTCCCTTCACATTCCTCCTCCTCCCTCCTCCTCCTCCCCTCCTCCCCCTCCTTCTCCTCCTTCTCCCTCCTCATTCTCCCTCTTCCTCCTCCCTCTTCCTTCTCCCTCCGCCTCCTCCATCCTCCTACTCTCTCCTCCTCCTCCCTCCTCCTCCCTCCTCCTCCCTCTCCTCCTACTGCTCCCTTCTCCTCCTGCGTTCTCCTCCTCCCTCCTTCTCCCTCCTCCTCCCTCTTCCTCCTCCCTCCTCCTCGCCTCCTCCTCCACACTACTCCTCCCTCCTCCTCCTAATCCCTCCTCCTCCCTCCTATTCCTCCCTACTCCTCCTGTCTCCTCCCTCCTCCTCCCTCCTCTTCCCTCCTCCACCTCCCTTTTCCTCCTCCCTCCTCCATTTACCCAAGACAGACAGTCAGACAGATAGTTGGGAACGGGATCTTATATGACTACTTATATAATTTAAATGAGATGCTCTCCACCATGGGCTGGGCCGGGTCAGACAGACAGACAGATAGATAGATAGACAGACAGACAGACAGACAGACAGACAGACAGACAGACAGACAGACAGACAGACAGACAGACAGACAGACAGACAGTCGGGAACGGGAACTTATATGACTACTTATATGAATTAAATGAGATTCTCCCCACCAGGAGTTGGGCGATGCCGGGCCGGGTCAGACAGACAGACAGATAGATAGTCGGAACGGGAACTTATATGACTACTTATATGAATTAAATGAGATTCTCCCCATCAGGGTCTGGGCGAAGACGGGCCGGGTCAGACAGACAGACAGACAGACAGATAGACAGACAGACAGACAGACAGATAGTCGGTAACGGGAACGAGAACTTATATGACTACTTATATGAATTAAATTAGATGCTCCCCACCAGGGGTCTGGGCGAAGCCGGGCCGGGTCAGCTA
>OY992893.1:6050445-6127945 GCA_963921405.1 Cepaea hortensis
TCCCCACCAGGGTCTGGGCGAAGCCGGCCGGGTCAGCTAGTGTACAGTATAAAACTTGTTCATGTAATGGTGCACCATGTTTGGTCCAGTTGGCACTGATCAGTGAAGTACACCATGATGGCTGAAGTTCAGTTGTAAGGGCATGCAAGTTGTGATTTCCTATACGCCAGACTGCCCCCGCGGCTCAAGAGAAGCGATTTAATTACCTGGAAGTGGCCGGTTCAAACCCCTTTGTATATTTGTATATTGTCTACATACTACCCTGATACCTACCTCGTTCCTGCAGCACTATGAGTGCCAACCAATGGACGTGAATGTACTTTTCTTAAGTCAGTGCATTCAGGGGTTCCCGGCATTTGATAGGTATGTGTATTACAGTGAGCATCGCGTAAACTGACGGTTCTCACAGCAATGTCGTGACTTGTGAAGTGCATGTTCTCACAACCGCTCCGTGGCCGAGGGGTTAGCAGCTTTCTCCGCTAACTCCGAATACTCTCGTCACGTGACGCGATGAGAATTAGCAGTGGTTCGAATCGCAAAAGTGACTTATGAGAGTATGGAGCCGGTCGCTCAGAAAGTCGTGGCGTGCTGATGAGCGTAATCTGGCCTAGGAATCAACATACAGCTGAAAGATGCTGGTGTTGACCGCAATATCCTGAGACAGGATGGAAACGCGGGGGGAAAAAAAAAAAAATGTTCTCACAACAATGTAGTGATTTATGAAGTGCATATTCTCACAGCAATGTAGTGATTTATGAAGTGCATGTTCTCACAGCAATGTAGTGATTTATGAAGTGCATGTTCTCACAACAATGTCATGATTTATGTAGTACCAGTTCTCACAGCAATGTCGTGATTTATGAAGTGCAGGTTCTCACAACAGTGTGGTGATTTATGAAGTCGGAGTTCGTTCAGCAAACTTAGGGGATAAATAACAGTCTATATGTGGCACTGGGTCGTCTACACTTCTGTCAGATAGACTATAGTATATCTAGAGCAGGGGCGGGGAACATCCAGTCCTGGCCGTATAAAATCCGCGAAATCATTACCTCTGGCCCTACCAAAGCCATCTCTGCAGCGAAGTGGTCACGGACGCAATACGTAATCCTATATACCGCGTTCTTAACCATCTGCGAGCGATTTGGCAGCGGACCGCCTTGCGTTGGTTTCCATAAAATGATATGTGTACCGGTCGTTCAGAAAGGAATGGCAAACTACTAAACGTAAACTTGCCAAAAATGCTGAGGTTCACTGTGAAGTCCTGTAAAGGATATGCAACTAACTGCCAAAATAAACCTCAGGTGGGACTCGAGATTGAAAATAAAGACGTAGCATCTTTATAAATAAATGTCAATTAATCTAGTAATAACATGACGAATACAAGCTAGCATTCATTACCTGTTTCACCAAAGAGAAGCAGTTCCAACTAAGACATTAGTGGGTGAGTTAATGACATGTGTGACCACACACAGCAGGGTAAATTTGAAGCTGATCATTATGTATGGCCCGCTAATGATGTTGTAAATATCCACACGGTCCTTGGCAGATAAGTGCTGCCCGCCCCTGCTCTAGAGCATGATTACATCTGCGTGTCGGCCCTTTGTTCTCTTCAGTCTTTCAGCATACATAATTAGGCAGCGGTAGTACCTAATTATGTATATATTAGGTCATCGGTGGTTCTCACACTGTCTGCAATCTGCCGCCACCTTGCCTCCAAGGCAATATCCTATAATGCCCACACATGGTATCTATCAATTGGGGCTGAAGTGGGACATACTGTCATTTGTCAGTCCTGGAGTAGTTTCATGGATCCCTGGCTACGCCGATCTGAGCCAGGAAATGTCTGTTCAAGTGACGGCAGACGGGTACTGATTGTCGCTCTGACAGAGATAACTTGGTTGTTTTTGGGTTCACACAACACATTTCTGTTTCTTCTTCTTCTCTTGCTTCTTAACAACATGTTGGTCCACTACCAACACTTTTAGTTTTTGAAGACTTTTTCATGGCTAGTTGGATTTTGCAAGTACAGCTTTCTACAGGGAGCGGTTAACAGCCTCACACCAACACTCCTTTGTCGGCTCTTACGACCTGCATGGTAGGTTAAAGTTTTGCTATTCTTCGCTTCCCTTTGAGCCAAGGAAATAGGCAGCAGAGAAGAGGGAAGAGTAAAAGCCAAGGAAAGAGGAATAAGAGAACAAATTCACTCCCATACTACTTTAAACAGTGTGTAAGGACTACGCTTGAGTTTAAGCCAGCGAACAAAACAGAAAGTAAAAAATAGAGAATAAACGAACGAAGTAGCGCATTTTATTTTGAAAGGATCAAATGTTCAACCACTAGGTGGAAGAGAAAGGTGACGGAAAGGAGGAGGGGGGGGGGGGGGGGGGGGCTACGAAGTTACACAGTGGACACACGGGCGCAGCCACTATGTAACATTCTCGATCTCTAACGGCTCAAAATACCGTGCCTGAAGTTACCTGACTACGCCAGGCAGAGCTACCAGCAGCAGTGTTCTTCCGTTTTCAAGGTCAGTATGGCAGTTATTCGTGGAAATTGTCAGCGTGTCGTTGTATCGTTGTTTGGGCCCACCGGGGACTCACAAGCCTGAATCATCCTCACGATGTGCACACACACACACACACACACACTCTCTCTCTCTCTCTCTCTCTCTCGCTCTCTCTCTCTCTCTCTCGCTCTCTCTCTCTCTCACACACACACACACACATCATTCCTGGTATTAAGTCGACTTCGACGTAGTTGAAAGGATAAGAGCGCTGGTCCTTAAACGTCCGGTGCGCTGATGGTGAGATTAGCGGTTCAGCCCCTAAACTTAGACGTTGACTTCTTATTCAGAAAGCAATGGCAAACTACTGGACGTACAACTGTCTAGAAGACCAACCTGGGGTAGATCGTAATGCCCTGCAATATTTTATTTATTAAGTCAACCACAAATTGTAAACCTCACCTCCCACTAAATCTATCCACCTTCCCCGGAAGAGGAGGGTGTTCCCCAGTACGGGAACCATTAGTATAAATAACATGTGCATACGTACCGTGAAAGTCCGCACGTCGCCCCCCCCCCCCCCCCCCTACTTACCAGCAAACAGTCCCACGCAACGCACCATGGGATACAGATAAGCTCTGCACTCACTTGTCAAAGATCCCCAGCTTTGTGACAATCAAACTAGACCCTCAGCTTTGTGACAATCAATCTAGACCATCAGCTTTGTGACAATCAATCTACGCCGACTACTGACAGCAGTGACAGTAAACGACAATCACATTCTGCGGTGTACTGTGTCTTTGTCTCCGATTTCTTGGCCAGTATGGCGCTTGAGTACTGGAGGAATGAAACCCTAAACTTAGTGCATTGAAGTGTCATTCAGTCCTGTTTATGTCGTGCATACACCCATGGGATATATATGTCAGCAGGATTTATAGTCGTATGTTGTTTACATCCCTATGGATTACCTATCGTGGGAGTTGGTTGGTTATGTTGTTGACATCGCTGTAGCATTTCTTCTTCTGTTGTTGCTTCTTCTTCTTCTTCTTCTTCTTCTTCTTCTTCTTCTTCTTCTTCTTCTTCTGCTGCGGCTGCTGCTGTCGCCGACATTGCCGCTTCTCGTACCGCTGCTACTTCTGTTTTCTTTGATCTGGCCGTCGTCTTCTTCCTCTGTCTTATGCTCTTCCTCCTGGTTCTTGTCCCCATCCCCCTCCTCCTCCCCGATGCTCTTTATATTTGAGTGAGCCACACCTAGTTCTAAGGACTTACGGACGCAGTTTATAATCCCGCATACCACGTTCGAAACACAGCAGCGGGTTATTTGGCAGCAGATCGCCTTGCGTTGATTTTTATAAAATGGTTTCAGTGCCGGTCGTTCAGAAAGCAATGGCAAACTACTGAACGTTAACTTGCCAAGAAATCACACAGCCAAAAAGTGCTGGGGTTTATTGCGACGACCTGTTAAGGATATGCAACTAACTACCAAGACAACCTCAGGTGGGACTCGAGCTTGAAAAAATGTATCGGCTATATAAATAATCATCAATTAATGTAGTAGCATCATCATCAATGCCAGCTAACGGCACGCCTCGCCGCAGAGAAGCAGTTCCACCCATCACATTAGGGGGTGAGTTAATGACAGTTGTGACCAAAATGCTGGGGTTGACTGTGACGTCATGTAAAGGATATACAACTAACCAACCAACACCAGGTTATGCACCTCAAAGGTCATTGTGTCAGACCACGGCATACATGTGTGTCAGGTTCGCTCCTCTAGACAGATTCCATCCCAGGAAAACCACCCATCAGTAGATTTTCCCAACAGTTTTGCCAGGAGGGCGGTAGAAAGGCCTACTCTTTGCGTTTTCCAACTGACATAGGGTGTGTAGCGTGCGCAACTTGCATACAGAGTCAAGACAGTGATTGCAAGCACGTAGGCTGGCGCTAAACAGAAGACTCACCACACCTACCAGTAGTTCTACAGCCCGTACACTAGTCTGTCTGGATACCCGATTGTTTGGTGTTAATCATAAGACAGACAGGCATATATTGTCCAAGAGCGGAACATATGATTGTCTGAATGCGGTGTTTTATCGTGTAAACCATAAGACAGACAGACAATCTCCAAGTACGAAACAAATAAATAAGTAAAGAACGAAACGTTAATTGTAAAATAAGACAGAGTGTAACAAAACAATGACAAGGGACAGACAGACAGACAGACAGACAGACAGACAGACAGACAGACAGACAGACAGACAGACGGACGGACGGACGGACGGACGAACGGACGGACGGACGGACGGACGAACGGACAGACAGACAGACAGACAGACAGACAGACAGACTACATTACATCACTTACACGTCTTGTCACTAGAGCCCCATTTCAACATATCCCATCCAACTTGCAGCGAAAACACTGGAAGCACTGCCACAGCAGTCTCCCTGTCCAACACACGAGTCGCACACTACACAGAACAGCTGGCACATACATGCGACTACAAGCGTTCATTATAAGACAACACATCAAGCTCACATTACAATACAACACACCATGCTCCCACTACAAAACAAAGCACCAAGCTTCCATTACAAGAAAACACAACACACTGGGTTCCCATTAGACAATACATCAGGTCCACACTATCACTATAAGCAAAGACATGCAAAAGACAATCAAACTCCCACACTTCAACACATAAGGGTCTCACTAAAAGTCAACTCACCCTCCCACACTTCAACACATAAGGGTCTCACTAAAAGTCAACTCACCCTCCCACACTTCAACACATAAGGCCCTCACTAAATGTCAACTCACCCTCCCACACTTCAACACATAAGGGTCTCACTAAAAGTCAACTCACCCTCCCACACTTCAACGCATAAGGGTCTCACTGAGAGTCAATTTACCCTCCCACACTTCAACACATAAGGCCCTCACTAAAAGTCAACTCACCCTCCCACACTTCAACACATAAGGGTCTCACTAAAAGTCAACTCACCCCACCCCCCCACTTCAACACATAAGGGTCTCACTAAAAGTCAACTCACCCTCCCACACTTCAACACATAAGGCCCTCACTAAAAGTCAACTCACCCTTCCACACTTCAACACATAAGGCCCTCACTAAATGTCAACTCAGCATCCACACTTCAACACATTAGGGTCTCACTAAAAGTCAACTCACCCTCCCACACTTCAACACATAAGGGTCTCACTAAAAGTCAACTCACCCTCCCACACTTCAACACATAAGGCCCTCACTAAAAGTCAACTCACCCTCCCACACTTCAACACATAAGGGTCTCACTAAAAGGCAACTCACCCTCTCACACTTCAACACGTAAGGCCCTCACTAAAAGTCAACTCACCCCCCTCCCCACTTCAACACATAAGGCCCTCACTAAAAGTCAACTCACCCTCCCACACTTCAAAACATAAGGCCCTCACTAAAAGTCAACTCACCCTCCCACACTTCAACACATAAGGCCCTCACTAAAAGTCAACTCACCCTCCCTCACTTCAACACATAAGGCCACCACTATAAGCTAACTCGCCAGGCCCCACTTCAACACAAAAGACCCTCACTAAAAGTCAACTCACCCTACCCCACTTCAACACACCAGACCCTCAGATCTGTACGCATCAGACTGCACTCCAATACAAACTGCACACACTACACGTCAACTTGATGCCCTACTTCAAGTCAACACAGATATAAATAATCAGGAATCGCAATGAAGATAACGGTTGATGAACCGCGCCAAGGCAAACAAGACACAGCTACCAACCGACAGTTTACCGTTGTTCCATGCCAACAACACAACAACACACGTCTGCCACAGTCACGTATGAAGGTCAGACCGTGACCCGAGTTAGCGGAATCACTTGACGAGGTCAGGACTACTGCACTGTATAAAGCCATCATTGTTTGCTGTTTGCGTGCTGATGAAGGCTTTAGTCGCAACGTCCATTTTGCCACTTGTCATTGTGTTCCAGTAATGTTTGCCGACTCTACTTCTGGTTTTTTCTGTAATGATATATCCATTACATAAAGCCAACCAGCTGTGCACCAAGCAAGACATAAAAGACACATTTAGTGTTCGGATAGGAACGATCGGTGGCGAATCCGTCCCTGGAACAAAGACACTATTGGGAGAAGTGGAAGTCATCCTCGAACAACACAACAGCTGTGTTTCGAACGCGGGTAAGCGGACTTACGAATCGTGTCCGCAAGTCCTTAGCCACGGAGACGGTACTTCAATTTTAATTCACCGCAAACAAACAAGTATTAACAAGTATCCCTTAGAGCCTCATTTGCATCGGTCCGGCAATCACTTTCCGGTTTAGTGTTCGGTGGGCTGCTGGACCGATCGATGGATGTTTTTTAAGTTTTTGGGCCCGTAGGGCCCTCACTGTCGTCGACCTACGGGCCCCAAAACTTAAAAAAACATCCATCGATCGGTCCAGCAGGCCACCGAACACTAAACCGGAAAGTGATTGCCGGACCGATGCAAATGAGGCTCTAAGGGATACTTCTTATTTGCGGTGAATTAAAATTGAAGTACCACGGAGACAGTCAATTATCTTCTTTAGTGACTGCGAAATGGTCCATGACTCGCGCTCACATGTTGCCACAGGAATGATGCGTGTCGTCAAAAACTATTTTAACGTGGTTGATGGTGTTCTGCCACAGGTTCCCAATACTGTTTAATCTCTGCAGCACAATGGCCAGCCTGCGTCTGATTATTTATTTTAAGATCCATTATTTTTTATTTTTTTTACTATGGAGCTACGATATTCAAAGTGTGACATTTTCAATGTCTTTGTTTTATTGTATGTAATCTTTGGTTGGAATGTGATTTTTGTCTGTACACATTATTCTTGTATTGTTTAAGTTCAGAATAAGATTATGATTTTACCTGCGTCTCTTCATAGACAGGATCAAATCTTCCAAACCTTTAGCACTACTTGAGAGGAGAACCGTATCATCTGCATATCTAAGTTCTGCTATTTGATTTCCACTAATTACAAATTAATCAAAATTATCTCTGGTCTTATCATTTGTTGAATTTTTTATAGCATTTCTGCACAAATATTGAAGAGGTATGGAGAGATAAGGCAGCTCTGACTTACTTCTTTCTGCGCCTCAAACTAGTTTGATGTTTCACCGGCTACTCTGAAAACTGCTGATAATATAATGACTAAATTAGGGGGATAAAATGTGCTGGAAACCCCGTTTCGTTCATGATGTTCCACAATTTTTTTTATGTTAAACACAGTTGAAGGCTTGATTATAGCAATACTGAACAGACATGATAATAAGGCAACAGGCGAAACTGAACAGACACGACAATAAGGCAACATGTAAATCTGGACAAACACGACAATAAGGCAACATGCAAAACTGGACAGACACGACAATAGGGCAACATGTAAAACTGGACAAACACGACAATAAGGCAACGGGTAAAACTGGACATACACGACAAAAAGGCAACATGTGAAACTGATCAGACTCGACAATAAGGCAACATGTAAAACTGGACAAACACGACAATAAGGCAACGGGTAAAACTGGACAAACACGACAATAAGGCAACGGGTAAAACTGGACAAACACGACAATAAGGCAACAGGTGAAACTGAACAGACACGACAATAAGGCAACATGTAAAACTGGACATGCACGACAATAAGGCAACATGTAAAACTGGACAGACACGACAATAAGACAACATGTAAAACTGGACAAACACGACAATAAGGCAACGGGTAAAACTGGACATACACGACAAAATGGCAACATGTGAAACTGATCAGACACGACAATAAGGCAACATGTAAAACTGGACAAACACAACAATAAGACAACATGTAAAACTGAACAGACACGACAATAAGGCAACAGGTGAACTGAACAGATGTAAAAGCACTCCACACGAATTTAACAGCTCAAAGTGTCGCTCCACGCACCCAACCTTTAATAGCAGGGCGACGGAACCATGCACAACCAGTCCAACTTAAGGAAAATGCGTAAGCAAACCGTAGCCACAAGCATAAACACTCCAGAGGCCTTAACAGCTTAACTGCCTATCCTCCATGTTTTCTCTGTCGTCCTCTGCCTGTTTTGTCTTGTATTATTTTCACACAACACTAACTGTTGTACTCTATCGCTGTAATTGATATGTCACTTGTCTTTTCGTGATCGTTTTGGTGACTAATAATGTAAAGTCACAAATTGAACAGTTGTAAAGGATACTGAAATAAGTGACAAGCCTACAGAGTCAATACAATAAACAACACATAATCTACACATCCACACACGTAGAAGTAAATAACAGATTTGATGCACTGACTGATCTAGAATTCTGTTTCAAGATGTCAGCGACCAACCAATGGGGAATATTGAAGAACTCAGTCAGCCAGGCTGCGGAAACAGCTATCCCAAACATGAAGATGATGGAACGTAAGAAATTGATGACGGGAGACATCTTAAAACTAATGGAAATAAGAAGAAATAAAAAAAATAACCATGCAAATTTATGAAGAGATTCACGGGAAAATTAGGAAATTGTGCAGAGGTGAAAGAATCAATTATAATCATCTTCATCAGCAGCGACAACACAAACAGATCCAAAGAAAAACATGAAAGTAGACAATGTAATAACCTATGATAAATATATTCCACATCTACCAGTTTGCATACCTTTGGCTCCACATTTTCTTATTTGGTACTTTTCACATCTTCCTAGCAACGAAGTTTATGTTGTTTATGTTGTTGTTGTTGTTTATGTTGTTGTTGTTGTTGTTGTTGTTTATGTTGTTGTTGTTTATGTTGTTGTTGTTGCTGTTGTTGTTGTTGTTGTTTATGTTGTTGTTGTTTATGTTGTTGTTGTTGTTGTTGTTGTTGTTGTTGTTGTTGTTGTTGTTGTTGTTGTTGTTGTTGTTGTTGTTGTTGTTGTTGTTGTTGGTCAAGCGTAGTCCATACAAACTACTTCTAAAAATACTGGACTGAATTTTGCGTGTGGTTTAGCTTTCCATATTACCAGTGTCCCTCGACATCTGACGAACCCACTCTGACTTCAGAGGCACTTGTAATTTACGTCCCAAAGTCAAGAACGATAGGTCAACATTCTAGTCCAACTGTCCGGTGTAGGTGTTGAAGCCCTTACCTTGGCATCAGTACAGCGGATGTATAAGAACACGCGTTCTTATCCATTCGGCCATGCTGACCTGTGAAGTTTATGTAATGGCCCAGCAAGGAGCCATACCTAGACTTGTTCTGTTTGTGTGTTCATGTTATTAAATGTTCTACATTCTTGCTTATCTTCATATCTATTTATGTTGTTCCTGAGACAGATTATTATAATCGACATGAAGATTCGCTGTTTTGTAGCATAACTTAATTTTACTTTATTATTGGTTTTTGTTTTAATATCATCATTGATTGTTCCCCACTTTAGGAGGGCTGAGTGGTCTCGACGTATGGTGTCCGCCTCGAGTGCTGGAGGTCCCGGGTCCAAGCCCCTGTGAGGGCCGGGATTTTTTCACGTGGACTTCTAGTAACAACATTTCCCCTGGTCTCTGGGTAGTGAGATCGGACGCCCATGTGTATTGTTGCGCACGTAAAAAAAATATACTTTGGCAGTTGGAAGTCGAAAAAGAGCACCCTGCCAGGGCAAAATTTCGAGTTAAAAATCTACCCAAAGTATTTCAGGATCCTCGGAGTTCGTGCACTGAGCTGAGATACTCAGGCTTGAGTTAGGAGTAGAACGGAGCACTTATGGGTTACACCCGTGTGCCGTGATGTTGATCAGTCGACTAAACAAAACTGTTCCCCTGTGATTTACGTTTGCCGGAGCGGAGTTGGCTGTAAGGTATGTATGTACCCTGTGCCAGTGTTGAGCATCTCTCACTGTTTCGCAGGTGTTACACGTAACTAAGTGTTTGTATTTCGTATTGTTACGCCCTGCTTTAGAAGTGACTTCTCTGAGAAAATTAAACATCCACACGTGAAAGCACGGAGACAAATACAAATACCATACATGTCTGAAAGATGATTAAACAAACTTACCAATCTCTTAAGTGAAATCACACAATCTAATTACTACAGTCCCTTGTGAAATATGGATCCGTGCTGTTCTGGGTTAAGGCAGGTAAGCGGAGACAAGGCAGTGAACAGGACACCTCACTTCATAAACCTACAATTCACAGTATTTGCAGTCTAATTGCGCGGCCAGTATGCGTGGCCGATATATACAAACACAGAAGAGGAGCAAACCTACACTGAACTGTTCGTTTCGCTGTATCTTGGTTACAACGATTAAACAGCCGCTGTATGAGTCAACAGGTTTCCTTTCTAGGAATCAACACTGGAGCATTCCGGGAAAATCCATAGATGGTCCAATTTCAATCAGTGAATGTGTAATGTTTACAGGAGATGGTCCCAGCATCACACTGGTTCTAATCATGTCGGATACGCCCCCCTCAAACTGTACATGAAATCAATATTCGTGGTTTCTCGGAAATAAAAACAAACCAGCGAATTTAAATATCTAAGGTCAATTTTTCACTTCAGATGGCGGAATGGATACAGAAATCAACATACGTTGTGCAAAGGTAAATCAGGAATTGGGACAACTAGTGCCACCTTTGTGGCATAGAAAGATACCTGAAGCAATAAAGCAAATCTCATAAGAACTATTGTTTGGCCATTATGCAACCTATGTCAAACATGGACGCTTACTGTAGCCAACGAGCAGAAATCATAACACCAGAGATAGTTAGTTGGTTGGATGGTTGGATGGTTGGTTGGTTGGATGGTTGGTTGGATGGTTGGATGGTTGGTTGGTTGGATGGTTGGATGGATGGTTGGTTGGATGGTTGGTTGGTTGGTTGGTTGGTTTGGTTAGTTGGTTGGTTAGTTAGTTAGTCGCGGTTCCAACTTCACGGCAACGGGTCGTCCCCATATTGCTCCGTTCCTGTGCCAGTGAATATCACAAATGCTCCTCACTGCCCCATGTGAACAATGGAATAGACAGGCGTGTCGGCAAGCCAACAGCCAGCACAGGTACACTGTGCATAATGCCGCCGCCAGAATGCCAACACAAAAGTGCTCCACTAATAATATAGTTCATCGTCGATAAAAACGGCAGTCACCAGAAAGACTTCATTGACCCGGGTTTTATCCCATATGGCTCGGTCTCTTTCTGCACAGATGAGATACCCTAGAAGAGCTGCGGGTGTAACCGTGAGAGATAGAATTAAGAATGAGGTAACCAGAAGACGGCGAGGTCTGTGTCACGGAAAATAAACTTGTTAGTTGCGATCGACGACAAACAAGACCCGACATTAGTCTGCAAAAACAACCGACCCTTTGATGTTGTACAGACTAAGAAAAATACGTCGTTAAAACTGTCTACACACGATCGGCATTTCTAACTGAGAAACAAGATACGTCGCGTCAAAATGTCTACCCCTGGTCGGCGAATCTTTCTGATGTGGGTTGTTCGAGAAACGAATAACAACGCCAAACGTCTGCCAGGGCGGTAGTAGCCTTTTAAGTGCTAGACGGAAAGTCTGGACAGACGCGGGATGGATTCTGTGACGTGGGGAATTCTCAGGTTGAACTATTGTTGTACGGGACAAAGAATTTCCCCAAATGAAAGCAAATTTGACGGCTGATTGACTCCAGTTAGTCTAGAACAGGAGGAGGAAACCAGATTCTGGACGGATCAGCGTCTAGACTTTTTGGTGACGTCACTCCAGCCCATATAAAAAGCGTTGCGGTAAACAAGTGGAGTTAGTCGATCAAGATTTCTGAAGTGGGAAAGATCGGTGCAGTTTTCCGAGTTGTGTTCAATGAAAGAAACTAGGGTGTCAAATTGTTGATATTTATCGGCGGACATAGATCCAGTCTGTGATTGCCTAGTTTCGATTAGCAACCGGAATAGGCATATGGTAGGCTATTAATCATATCTAACTTAGAGTATGATTAGGAATAGAGTACAGTACTGTGCGGTGATATAATGTATTATAGGTGCGGTGACATAATGTATTATAGGTGTGGTGATATAATGTATTATGATTAGTGATAGAATGTTCTATAAGTGCGGTGCTAGAAAGTATCATAGGAGCGTCGGCACTGGTATCCTATTGTGTGGCTTCAACTAGCGTGAGTGATATATCATTTTACTCAGGGAGTTGAGGACAATGTAGTGGAATAATAATTAGAGAGATTAAAGATGGTTGAGAGGGGGGAGAGGAATGTGAAATGGTAGGATCTTCCAGTAGGGCATCTGCTGGGTTTCTACCCGTTCCTTTATTCTTTCCTGGTGTTGCCATGTCTCAGATCATATGATGAGTTATTTGGCCGTATGACAGAGATCGGATCTCTGTTATAGATCTGAGTGCTGGTATTGGCATACACTCGCCTAATTCCGGCCAGGATTGAGTTGTCCTCACCATAGTATTCTCTATTCTACAGGTTCCATTTACAGGTCCACGTATGTGTGCTATCATTTTCAACAGTGAAGCTAACACATTTTAGAAGATGATGGCTCAGAATTTGAAGACAGAAGTTGCTGAGAGGCCGCTACATTGGGCTTATATCCAAGTTGGTTGCGGGAACCTAGCTTCTGCTGAATAGGACATGCTGATGAGATTTATGTTTAGCAAGTGATAGTTGTATCACTGAACAGTCAGAACATTGTATAAATACACTACTGGTACCAGGAACATTCATACAAATTTATACTGATACCTAGAACATTCAGATTGTGGTGTAATATGGGGAATCTTTACAACCAGTGACACTAGATCCATTGAGATTTCCCCAGTAACAGTGACAATAGGGTTAGAATTTTCTGATTAACAATCAGTTAAATAATAGAGGAAATTCATAGTGTAAATCAGATTGAAGACTCTCTAGACAGTGTTTGTCATGGATGTCCAAGCATCCTAGTGGTTCAAGAGACTACGGAGGAAGTCTTCACGTGACCGGAGAAGTATCACCTTGGTGAGGTTGCTTGTCTGGAATACATGGTGCTGGTGTGTTTTCAGCACAGTGATGAGAATGACTATACTCATGAACACTGATCTGAGTCTATATACACTTTAGAATATACGTCACACATTCTACACTTTATACACACACACACTTCTCCTACATATACTCTTTGCTTTAATAAATTTCTTGTTTTTATTTGTTGAAGCTAGAGTTGTCACGTATGTGATGTTGGGGGAGAATGAGAGGGGGCATGATCCAGGGGTGAGTAAGAGTGAGAAGAAGGTGTCTTCAGATTGAGGGAGTGTTGTGGACGGAGTCTGCTGGATATCTCCAGGATAGAGATATTGAATTAAAACAAATGTGGGTGTTGATTCCCCTCACTCCAGGGACGACACTAAAGTGGTAAAGAAGAACAAATAACTACTACGACATTCATTCTTTACACACGACATTTATTGGGAGCTCGTAAACGTGATCTTTGGACAGCGGGATTTTTCGTACAAGGGATCTTTAGACAACGGGATCTTTCATAAGCGGGGTCTTTTAACACGGGATCTTTAGTTAGAGGATGGAGATATCCTATTAGTGAGAATCCAGCTAGAGTGAATGTGGATAGGGGTTAGGACTTATCTTACCTGTTCACACTTCACACTTCTGCATAGGTCTGTGGTCCTGATTCTACTCTTGTCACTGAGTGATTGTGTTGTGTGGTGTGTTATAAAATATATAGATTAATTGTATTTGGTCATTATCTATATATTTGTTTAGAGATAATCTATACTCTATCTGGTGAGTTACCTCTCTGAAAAATGGCCACTCCTAAACTAACTACGGCAGAACTAAGGGCAAAGGGGGAAGAAATGGGATTGTCGGGTTCTGCACTAACAGATTACGTACAGGAGGTGGAGAGGGAGTATCGTCAAGCAGAAAGAGAGGATCGAAAGGCTGAGTTGGAATTGAGAAGGATGGAGTTAGAGCAAGCAGCTAAGAAATTGGAAGCAGAACAAGCTGCTAGGCAATTGGAAACTGAGCAAGCAGCTAAGAAATTGGAAGCAGAACAAGCTGCTAGGCAATTTGAAGCTGAGCAAGCAGCTAAGAAATTTGAAGTTGAGCAAGCCGCTAAGAAATTTGAAGCTGAGCAAGCAGCTAAGAAATTTGAAGCTAAACAGGCTGCTAAGAGATTGGAAGCGGAACAGGAAGCTCAGAAAAGGGAGCACGAGTACCGGATGCGGGAACTCGAAGCTCAAGAGGCAATCTAGTGGGGAAACTGAGGGAGCAGTGGGAGGTTCCTCTCTCCCTGGCTCAACACCAGTAGGTGGACATAGCTACCATGCTATGAAGTTCCCTCTAGCGATCTACGAAGAGGACAAGGAGAAGATTGACCAGTACCTTCAACGCTTTGAGACTATGTCGGTTGCTACGGGTCTGGAGCGTGATAAATGGAATCTCAAGCTATCCCAGGGATTACGCGGGACCGGTTATGAGGTTTATTCTCGCCTGCCACCAGGACATGAGAACAATTATGACGAGTTGAAAACGGCTCTGCTGAAACGATTCGAAGTTACGTCACATACCTACCGGAAAAAATTTCGAGGAGCGAAACGAGAACCGGGGGAGTTGTTCGCCGCCTATAGTCTGCGTCTGAAAGCCTATCTCCATAAGTGGATGGATTTGGCTGGGTTCGCGCATGACTATGAGAGTCTGGAAGAGCTCATGGTAGTCGACCAGATGCAAAAGCAAATGTCAAACCCTCTCAGGACATTCTTGGGAGAACAAGGGGCGGAACGAATCGACATGGTGACGAAATTGACAGAACGGTTCGTCGAGGTCCATGGGGAGGCAGCAGAAAACCTTTCTACAAACACCAAAAGTCAGGAAAAACATAACCTGAAGAAAGCCAAGAGCACAGGAACTAAGAAGGTGGAACCATATGTCAAAACTTCAGAGGAGAGTTTGGAGAAGACGAAGGGGGAAAGCAAGAGAACTTCGAGCTCTACACAAAAACGACCATGGTCGGAGAAGTGGTGTTCGATTTGTAGGTCACCTTCTCACAATATGAAGGATTGCAAATCGAAGGCTAAGAACCCTCACTTAGCGGCATGTCAAGTGACTTCACAGCAGGTGGTCACTGACAATGCCAAGGTCGACAAGGAAGCTCGCCACCAGGAGAGCTCACTAAAGTCCGGCAATAGAACATCTAGGACAGGGAAATGGTGCAAACACTGCAGGGCGAAAACGCACAATGCTATTGACTGCAGGAGAAAGTCAGGAGACTCTCAATTCGTCGTGTGCCCAATGGAAACCTAAGGTGGAGCCCACCGAACAGGTCGAGGCCGAGGAAGAGACTCCAGGCAAGGAAAAAACACCTGTAGTGGAATTGGTAGAAGTTAACGGTCGTCAAGTGGAGTGTTTGTACGACACAGGACTGGACGGGGAGGCCGTGATTTCTGCGGATCTGGTACATCCAGAACAATTCACAGGTGAGACCATGGAGATACAGCCTGCACAGAAGAGTGCTGTAGCCATGAAATTGCCCATTGCCAGAGTGGAGATTCGGTCAAGATATGTCACCGGCACCATCAAGGCCGCGGTGTTGACCGATCCCATTTTCCCCGTAATCCTCGGTTTCCGGTATGTCTTTCTGGGAATGCACAGGGAGCCAATCCATATGGGAGCAATACAGACTCACTCTCAGATGAGAACGGATGAGGCAGTAGCAAATGTGACTAACCCACTGCCAGTGGAGTTGCGAACTGCCCAGAGTGAGGATGCTACTCTACGTCCTTGCTACAAAAAGCTGCAGAAAAGTGCTGATCCACCCAAACGGGGGCAGTACTATATGAAGAATAGGATACTCTACAGGAGAGCCGGAAGGGGAGACAACCTACATGGTCAGTTGGTGGTCCCGAAGGCTCACCACTCCCAGATTCTTCATATGGGGCATACCATCTCATTCAGTGGGCATATGGGTATTGCCGCCACGATGCAGCGAATTTCCTGCCATTACTATTGGCCGGGAATGACAGGTGATGTTCGTCGGTATGTGAAGTCATGCCCTGAGTGCCAGAGGGTGGCACCAAAACACTGGACAGCGCCGGTGGTCTTGGGTGAAATGCCCATCATGAACTCTCCTTTCGAGAGGGTAGCCATCGATATCGTGGGTCCACTTCCCAGGACTAGGAAGAGGAACATGTATATACTCACAATGGTGGATTGCTGTACAATGGGTGAAGCCATACCGTTGACCACGATTGACTCGAAACGAGTGGCAGACGCACTGATGGAGGCCTTTACCAGATTGGGCTTTCCTGATCAAATACTGACGGACAATGGGTCCCAGTTTTGTGGAAAACTTATGGAGGAGGTATTTAGGGTGTTCCACTCTAACCATATCCATACCAACCCTTACCACCCTCAAGCCAATGGACAAGTAGAGCGTTTCAACGGCACGTTGATGACAATGCTCAGGAAACTGGCACAGGAAAAACCTGATAGGTGGGATGAATATATCCCAGCAGCACTTTTTGCCTATCGGGAAGTTCCTCATGGCTCAACAGGACTACCACCCGCTACGTTGCTGTTTGGTCGTCCAATCAAAGGACCGTTGGAAGCCATGTTGAGGAGTTGGACTGAAGAGGGGACGTCAGAAGAAGTTATCTCTTCTTACAAATATGTGGAGGAACTGAAAGAAAAACTTCACAAGGGATGGACTCTGGCAAATCAAAACTTGAAAAAGGCCAGAAAAAGACATGCGGTTTACTACAACCATAGGTCTAAATACAGATCTCTAGAGGTGGGAGACAAAGTATTATTACTACTCCCAACGGGAAACAACAAACTGTAGATAGGTTGGCAAGGACCATTTCCCGTGGAAAGGGTGATATCCAGAACCAACTATCAGATCCGGATCCGGGGAAAGTCGAAGATTTCCCATATCAATCTCTTGCGGAAATATGAAGAGAGACCCGGAGAAAAAGCAGCACACCCCATGGCAATGGCAGTTGCAGTGGAGACAGAAGTGGGAACCAACGAGGGCAGGGAATATCCCCTGGTACACCAGGAAACCTACAAGGATGTACAGGTTAACCCTGATCTGACTTCCCAGGAGAGGGAAAAGATAACCCAGGTTCTCGAGTCTCATAAGGAAATACTGACTGATAAACCAGGACGAACGAGGTTGGTGGAGTTCGAGATGACTTTGACCACCCAAGAGACTGTTCGCCAAAAGGTTTACAGAGTGCCATTCTCTAAAGAAAAGGCCCTGGAGGAGGAAATACCGAAAATGTTGGAGCGGACTTCTTGTCAAGACATCCAGCTCCGGAAGAAGAGGAATAGATCATCTGGATCGAACCTCCAAGAAGAAAGAGTTGTTGCGAACTACTCTCTTAGGAGGGGGCCCTATGTCACGGAAAATAAACTTGTTAGTTGCGATCGACGACAAACAAGACCCGACATTAGTCTGCAAATACAACCGACCCTTTGATGTTGTACAGACTGAGAAAAATACGTCGTTAAAACTGTCTACACACGATCGGCATTTCTAACTGAGAAACAAGATACGTCGCGTCAAAATGTCTACCCCTGGTCGGCGAATCTTTCTGATGTGGGTTGTTCGAGAAACGAATAACAACGCCAAACGTCTGCCAGGGCGGTAGTAGCCTTTTAAGTGCTAGACGGAAAGTCTGGACAGACGCGGGATGGATTCTGTGACGTGGGGAATTCTCAGGTTGAACTATTGTTGTACGGGACAAAGAATTTCCCCAAATGAAAGCAAATTTGACGGCTGATTGACTCCAGTTAGTCTAGAACAGGAGGAGGAAACCAGATTCTGGACGGATCAGCGTCTAGACTTTTTGGTGACGTCACTCCAGCCCATATAAAAAGCGTTGCGGTAAACAAGTGGAGTTAGTCGATCAAGATTTCTGAAGTGGGAAAGATCGGTGCAGTTTTCCGAGTTGTGTTCAATGAAAGAAACTAGGGTGTCAAATTGTTGATATTTATCGGCGGACATAGATCCAGTCTGTGATTGCCTAGTTTCGATTAGCAACCGGAATAGGCATATGGTAGGCTATTAATCATATCTAACTTAGAGTATGATTAGGAATAGAGTACAGTACTGTGCGGTGATATAATGTATTATAGGTGCGGTGATATAATGTATTATAGGTGTGGTGATATAATGTATTATGATTAGTGATAGAATGTTCTATAAGTGCGGTGCTAGAAAGTATCATAGGAGCGTCGGCACTGGTATCCTATTGTGTGGCTTCAACTAGCGTGAGTGATATATCATTTTACTCAGGGAGTTGAGGACAATGTAGTGGAATAATAATTAGAGAGATTAAAGATGGTTGAGAGGGGGAGAGGAATGTGAAATGGTAGGATCTTCCAGTAGGGCATCTGCTGGGTTTCTACCCGTTCCTTTATTCTTTCCTGGTGTTGCCATGTCTCAGATCATATGATGAGTTATTTGGCCGTACGACAGAGATCGGATCTCTGTTATAGATCTGAGTGCTGCTATTGGCCTACACTCACCTAATTCCGGCCAGGATTGAGTTGCCTTCACCATAGTATTCTCTATTCTACAGGTTCCATTTACAGGTCCACGTATGTGTGCTATCATTTTCAACAGTGAAGCTAACACATTTTAGAAGATGATGGCTCAGAATTTGAAGACAGAAGTTGCTGAGAGGCCGCTACATTGGGATTATACCCAAGTTGGTTGCGGGAACCTGGCTTCTGCTGAGCAGGACATGCTGATGAGATTTATGTTTAGCAAGTGATAGTTGTATCACTGAACAGTCAGAACATTGTATAAATACACTACTGATACCAGGAACATTCATACAAATTTATACTGATACCTAGAACATTCAGATTGTGGTGTAATATGGGGAATCTTTACAACCAGTGACACTAGATCCATTGAGATTTCCCCAGTAACAGTGACAATTTGGTTAGAATTTTCTGATTAACAATCAGTTAAATAATAGAGGAAATTCATAGTGTAAATCAGATTGAAGACTCTCATTAGACAGTGTTTGTCATGGATGTCCAAGCATCCTAGTGGTTCAAGAGACTACGGAGGAAGTCTTCACGTGACCGGAGAAGTATCACCTTGGTGAGGTTGCTTGTCTGGAATACATGGTGCTGGTGTGTTTTCAGCACAGTGATGAGAATGAATATCCTCCTGAACACTGATCTGAGTCTATATACACTTTAGAATATACGTCACACATTCTACACTTTATACACACACACACACACACTTCTCCTAAATATACTCTTTGCTTTAATAAATTTCTTGTTTTTATTTGTTGAAGCTAGAGTTGTCAAGTATGTGATGTTGGGGAAGAATGAGAGGGGGCATGATCCAGGGGTGAGTAAGAGTGAGAAGAAGGTGTCTTCAGATTGAGGGAGTGTTGTGGACGGAGTCTGCTGGATATCTCCAGGATAGAGATATTGAATTAAAACAAATGTGGGTGTTGATTCCCCTCACTCCAGGGACGACACTAAAGTGGTAAAGAAGAACAAATAACTACTACGACATTCATTCTTTACACACGACAGTCTGAAACCAGTGAAGCCCTTCAATAAAGAACAACAGATCACATGGTTTGCTCTGCTACCATCTGCCACAAAGAGAAACATTGAAGAAATTAAGAAGAACCTGACAGAAATGAATACCAACATACAAAAACATAGAAAGAGCGCATAAAAGATCCTTATATTTGCCTAGGCTCCCAGGCTGACCAAGCCTAAAACTGGTACCAGAAAATGTATTGGGGAGTAAAGGCGAGCGGCGTGATACTGATCGCATCAGCCACCAGAGCCGACTGGGATGTAGAAATATGGGTCTTGTACCATATCTACGTCATCAATTTATGGTTTCCATTTGTTTATTATAGTACTTGCTCATTGGTTTCTCTGTCCATCCACGGCATTCTTTACATTTCCCCACAGAAACCACATTTCTACTGACATTTGATGCTTCTCAGCTTGTCTGTTTATTGTCCATGTTTGACATTCTTACACCAATATAGGTTCTATATATAGCACTTCGACATTCTGTCTCATTGCAATTGGCAGCATTTTATTGGTCTGTATGTTCTCCATATGACATCGCTTCCTCTGAAAGTTAATACTGGAACTTCTCAAGCACATCCAGAACGGAAATACACCAACTTGTCTGCATTAAGGAATGTAAGCATGTCAGCTACATAAATAGAAATCGCAACCGCAGGAAATTGAGTCATTTGGATGTCACTAGTACAGAAATGGAGACCAATACGATTAATAATACTTTTGAAATTCTTCGAGTGCCAGTCAATATCCTAAAACACGTGATGGTGTTGAACGGGAGCATGGTTAGCTGCAAATCCTTTGCAGCGCATCGCAATCAGCCACAGCATTAACTGGCTGTTTGTGATTTTCCAAGCCATATTTACGTTCAGTTGTTTGCCACTGCTTTCTGAACAGCTGGCGCTCATACCATTGTAAAAAAATCAACGCAAAGCTACCTGCACCCAAATCATCTACGGGTGACCTCGAACCCGGGATGCTGGGATTAACAACTGCGTTTACTACCCAAGAAACACAGACGCTGGCCAAGAGGAGCATACTGTCCTTGATTTGTCCCGGGTTCATGGGAATTTCTACTGGGGTCCGAGCTGGACTGGTCACGTTTCGATGATGGCATGGCACATTAATAGTGCCGCGTTGTTAAGTTAGTTGTGAATTATAGTGTGATAATTGTTTTATTGAAATGTGAACGTGTGTTTATTTGTAACTGCGTCAGTGTAATAGAGAACTTAAAATGGTTCCCAGTTGTGTTCAATATATACGCATATATCTCACTCTGTGACTCTTGGGAAGTTGGATGGAGGGGTGTGAAAGTTGGAGATAAGACTGATTGAATAAACCATCATCAACAATATCTTGTATGCAGCCAATATAAGGACTCCGTGTTAATGAAACTACCATGCCAAAGTACTGGACCAATCTGAACACAGTCGTATCACAAGGACCCATCTGTCTACACTGGGTCATGTCAACTTGATACAACGTCAACTAATAATAATACTACTTAAGACGAAGCCCACGTAAGTCGGGTTATGTCAAGTGGCGCCGTTCAACACATTTGTCCCAGGTTATGGGAATGCCCGTTTGTGTGGTGACGTCGCGTGACATAACATAACATGTTCCAGATTATTGGGATGCCCAATATACAATGACGTCGCTCCATATAATCTTATATATAAATTAGGATGTGCGTATCTCTGTATGTATGTATGGCCTTTATTTGTTCGCGAACGGCCCATCCGATTGAGATGAAATTTTCTACACACCTTCCTTTCATTCCAGAGCTGTCAACTGTGATATTTTGTTAGTGTGAAATCGCCTGCTTACTCAGTATTATTTCATTTTTCATTTTTCATCATAATTTCATATATCTCAGGGGACCTAACTCTGTAAAGGTTATTTCAAGGGGCATAACTTTTCTGTATAACTTATAGTCATATTGTGGCATCGTTTTCAAAGATTTATAAACTCTTTGTCCATAGTTATGTACCGGCATATGAGTTATAATAAATAATGATACAATCTGTAAGGCATTTTCAAAGTTTTCATAAAAATGATGCACAATGCATAACATTGTAACTCATCTTTTTTTGCTTAAGAAGTTACTGTAGTCATGCAGGTGATTAGAAAGAGTTTTCATTAAAAATAATGGATGGTGTGTGGTAGAACGTTCTTTTAAGTTACATTTTTTTTTGTTATATGAATTTAATGAAACCGGACAGGGTCAGGCAGACAGATAGACAGACAGACAGACAGATAGACAGTCGGGAACAGGAACTTATATGACTACTTATATAAATTAAATGAGATGCTTCACACCAGGAGCTGGGCGATGTCGGGCCGGGTCAGACAGACAGACAGACAGACAGACAGATAGTCGGTAACGGGAACGGGAACTTATATGACTACTTATATGAATTAAATGAGATGCTTCCCACCAGGGACTGGGCGAAGCCGGGCAGGGTCAGCTAGTATAACATAAGTTTCAGATTACTGGAATGTCATATGGGCAGTGGAGTCGTTCCACATAATACACCACATATATTGCCTGAACGTGTAGTGTCAACTATCCTAACCACTCTAAATGGCGTGATGAACTCCGTCAGTCAGGAGACCACAATAGGAGGCTCTGTAACTACAGCCACAACAGGAGGCTCTGTAACTACAGCCACAACAGGAGGCTCGGTAACTACAACCACAAGAGGAGGCTCAGTAACTACAGCCACAACAGGAGGCTCAGTAACTACAGCCACAACAGGGGGCTCGGTAACTACAGCCACAACAGGGGGCTCGGTAACTACAGCCACAACAGGAGGCTCGGTAACTACAGCCACAACAGGAGGCTCAGTAACTACAGCCACAACAGGAGGCTCGGTAACTACAGCCACAACAGGAGGCTCGGTAACTACAGCCACAACAGGAGGCTCAGTAACTACAGCCACAACAGGGGGCTCAGTAACTACAGCCACAAGTGGAGGCTCAGTAACTACAGCCACAACAGGGTGCTCAGTAACTACAGCCACAAGAGGAGGCTCAGTAACTACAGCCACAACAGGGGGCTCAGTAACTACAGCCACAACAGGAGGCTCAGTAACTACAGCCACAAGAGGAGGCTCAGTAACTACAGCCACAACAGGAGGCTCAGTAACTACAGCCACAAGAGGAGGCTCAGTAACTACAACCACAAGAGGAGGCTCAGTAACTACAGCCACAAGAGGAGGCTCAGTAACTACAGCCACAACATGGGGCTCAGTAACTACAGCCACAACAGGGGGCTCAGTAACTACAGCCACAAGAGGAGGCTCGGTAACTACAGCCACAACAGGGGGGCTCAGTAACTACAGCCACAACAGGAGGCTCAGTAACTACAGCCACAAGAGGAGGCTCAGTAACTACAGCCACAACAGGGTGCTCAGTAACTACAGCCACAAGAGGGGGCTCAGTAACTACAGCCACAAGAGGAGGCTCAGTAACTACAGCCACAACAGGAGGCTCAGTAACTACAGCCACAAGAGGAGGCTCAGTAACTACAGCCACAAGAGGAGGCTCAGTAACTACAGCCACAACAGGGGGTTCGGTAACTACAGCCACAAGATAGGGCTCAGTATCTACAGCCACAAGAGGAGGCTCAGTAACTACAGCCACAAGAGGGGGCTCAGTAACTACAGTCACAAGAGGGGGTTCAGTAACTACAGCCACAAGAGGGAACTCAGTAACTACAGCCACAACAGGGGGCTCAGTAACTACAGCCACAATAGGGGATTCAGTAACTACAGCCACAATAGAGGGCTCAGTAACTACAGCCACAAGAGAGGGCTCAGTAACTACAGCCACAATAGGGGGCTCAGTAACTACAGCCACAAGAGGGGTTCAGTAACTACAGCCACAAGAGGGGGTTCATTAACTACAGCCACAATAGGGGGCTCAGTAACTACAGCCACAATAGGGGGTTCAGTAACTACAGCCACAATAGGGGGCTCAGTAACTACAGCCACAACAGGAGGCTCAGTAACTACAGCCACAATAGGGGGCTCAGTAACTACAGCCACAATAGGGGGCTCAGTAACTACAGCCACAAGAGGAGGCTCAGTAACTACAGCCACAATAGGGGGCTCAGTAACTACAGCCACAATAGGGGGTTCAGTAACTACAGCCACAATAGGGGGCTCAGTAACTACAGCCACAACAGGAGGCTCAGTAACTACAGCCACAATAGGGGGCTCAGTAACTACAGCCACAATAGAGGGCTCAGTAACTACAGCCACAAGAGGAGGCTCAGTAACTACAGCCACAACAGGAGGCTCAGTAACTACAGCCACAACAGGGGGCTCAGTAACTACAGCCACAACAGGAGGCTCAGTAACTACAGCCACAACAGGGGGCTCAGTAACTACAGCCACAAGAGGAGGCTCAGTAACTACAGCCACAACAGGGGGCTCAGTAACTACAGCCACAACAGGAGGCTCGGTAACTACAGCCACAACAGGGGGCTCAGTAACTACAGCCACAACAGGAGGCTCAGTAACTACAGCCACAAGAGGAGGCTCAGTAACTACAGCCACAACAGGGGGGCTCAGTAACTACAGCTACAACAGGAGGCTCAGTAACTACAGCCACAAGAGGAGGCTCAGTAACTACAGCCACAACAGGGGGCTCAGTAGCTACAGCCACGAGAGGAGGCTCACTAACAACAGCCACAACAGGGGGCTCAGTAACTACAGCCACAAGAGGGGGCTCAGTAACTACAGCCACAAGAGGGGGCTTAGTAACTACAGCCACAAGAGGAGGCTCAGTAACTACAGCCACAAGAGGGAGCTCGGTAACTACAGCCACAAGAGGAGGATCACTAACTACAGCCACAAGAGGAGACTCAGTAACTACAGCCACAAGAGGGGGCTTAGTAACTACAGCCACAAGAGGGGGATCAGTAACTACAGCCACAAGAGGGGGCTCAGTAACTACAGCCACAACAGGGGGATCACTAACTACAGCCACAACAGGGGGCTCAGTAACTACAGCCACAACAGGAGGCTCAGTAACTACAGCCACAACAGGAGGCTCAGTAACTACAGCCACAAGAGGGAGATCAGTAACTACAGCCACAAGAGGGGGCTCGGTAACTACGGCCACAACAGGGGGCTCGGTAACTACAGCCACAACAGGGGGTTCGGTAACTACAGCCACAAGATGGGGCTCAGTAACTACAGCCACAAGAGGAGGCTCAGTAACTACAGCCACAAGATGGGGCTCAGTAACTACAGCCACAAGAGGAGGCTCAGTAACTACAGCCACAACAGGGGGCTCAGTAACTACAGCCACAAGAGGAGGCTCAGTAACTACAGCCAGAAGTGGAGGCTCAGTAACTACAGCCACAACAGGGGGCTCAGTAACTACAGCCACAAAAGGAGGCTCAGTAACTACAGCCACAAGAGGAGGCTCAGTAACTACAGCCACAACAGGGTGCTCAGTAACTACAGCCACAACAGGGGGCTCAGTAACTACAGTCACAAGAGGGGCTCAGTAACTACAGCCACAAGAGGGGGCTCAGTACCTACAGCCACAAGAGGGGGGGCTCAGTAACTACAGCCACAAGAGGAGGCTCAGTAACTACAGCCACAAGAGGGGGCTCGGTAACTACAGCCACAAGAGGAGGATCACTAATTACAGCCACAATAGGAGGCTCAGTAACTACAGCCACAACAGAGAGTTCAATTACGATAACCAAAAACAGACGGATGTAAATGAACTAGCGTAGATGGAGTTACTGCGGCAAGCTACTGGGTCAGCCAATGTTGTGGGGAGTTATGCCAAGCTCTATGTCTGGGTTCAGGGGCAACAAACACACCCGCTTGTGATTCAATAAACAATACAGGTAAATAACCTTAAGAGAGCGGTGGGGTACGGTCAGGGGGTGGAAGAGAGAGAGAGAGAGAGAGAGAGAGAGAGAGAGAGAGAGAGAGAGAGAGAGAGAGAGAGAGAGAGAGAGAGAGAGAGAGCAGTGAAGCAATGCATGTGTGAGACAGACAGAAAGAGCAGAAACATAGATACATAAATAGAAACGGACGAAGTGTAAGTGCCTTTGTGAACTCGCCTTAAGGCACATTTGGAATACGGTGCAAGACCCACATTTATAGACCAATCTGCTGCCAATATGACACCGGTCGCCTTCACTTCCCCTCACACGTCCCGGTACCTATTTTAGGCTAGGTCTACTTTGGAGTGCACATACAGAGAGAGAGACGCGTGTAATTATACACTGTTGCACTATCTGCTGGTATTTCTGGGTTGGGTTTCTACTGCTGACTGGGTCTTGGGTAGAGCAGACGGAGAAATGCGCTGGATCGTTCAGAAACTCCCCTCTCCCTGGCCGTCACCCACATACACAAATCAAGGGTCTTATTTCAACATGCTGTAAAGCAGACGAAGCCCGATACACTGACTTAGAAGCAAAACAAATAAAGTTATAAATGCTGTTTGTGTTTACGACTGGAAGTCAATGAATTATAAATGGAATATGGAAATTAATATTATTATTATTATTATTATTATTATTATTATTATTATTATTATTATTATTATTATTATTAATGCATTGCTAACAACGCTGTTTTATGACACCTACTCACCGCCCCTCCCCAACCAACCCCCATACCTCTTAATATCTTAACTGCATCTCTACCAACAGTGACGCCATCGATGTATTAGTGCATAGAAACGTGCAGCACAGAATACGTGCTCTTCTGTCTCAGCCACATTCGCACCTCTCGTTCAACATCTGCCGAACATTCAAGTACAAGTGTTCCTTCCAGGAGGCACTGTCTTCGTTTGGTGATTTCACTGTGGAATTTCCGTGGGACTATATGTTTCCACGTGTCTATTGTCTTGTGTGTTTCTTATTTCTACTCCGGCCATGATATATGAGATGGAGTGGTCAGTTCTCGGCGATAGCATATGAGGTGAGGTACCCAGATCTCTTCCGCGTAATCTTTACTCCCCAAACAATTCAAAGAAAATTATGAAAAATCGCTGGTAAGGCTGAGTCAACCTCAGAGAAGTCGTTAATAGCATATCCTTTACAAGACGTCGCAGTCAACCATAGCATGCTTATGCTGTTTGCGATTTCTTGGCACGTTTCAGTAGTTTGCCATTGATTTCTGAACGATAAGCACTTATACCAATGTATAAAAAAAACTAGCGCTTTCAAATCGCCCTCAACTGTATTTCGAACGCAGTATGCGGAATTACGAATTGTGTTACCGGTCGGAAAAATAATCTTGCCTCTACTGGGGAAATGTTCTTAAGCATATGAAAGCTGGCAAGGCCCCGGTGCAGATAACATCACAACAGAAATGATTAAAACTTCAGAAGAATATGGATTAGATCAAGTCACCAGACTGCTGAACACATTATATGATACTGGAGATATACCTTCTGAATTATGTAACTCTGTATTTATTGCAATCCCAAAGAAATCAGGAACCATGGAATGTGATCGACATAGAACAATTAGTATAATGAGTCACATCACAAAGATTTTGCTACGAATTATCATGCAAAGAGTGAGGAAGAAATTACAACCTGATATAGGGGAAGAACAATGTGGGTTTGTAGAAGGAAAGGGTACAGTAAATGCTGTGTATATGCTGCGAACAGTTATTGAACGTGCTATAGAAGTAAACAAGGATATACATCTTTGCTTTATTGACTACACAAAGGCTTTTGATAGAGTTAGACATGTCAACATGTTGGACATGCTTGCAGATCTACAAATTTATGGGAAGGACATTAGACTTATAAAAAACATATATTGGAAACAACAAGCTGCCATAAGGATTGATAATGAAGTGGGACAATATCAGCCTATTAAGAGGGGTGTTAGGCAGGGATATGTAATATCTCCAGATCTTTTTTCCCTGTACAGTGAAAATATTTTCAGAAATGTAGAGGATATAAATGGAATCAGCATTGGAGGATGAAACATCAATAACATTAGATATGCAGATGATACAGTATTGATTGCAGACAATGCGTAGGATCTGCAACAATTAGTAGATGTGGTTGTTGTACACAGTGAGCAACTGGGGTTAGAATTAAATTGTAAAAAGGCACAGGTTATGATCGTCACTAGGAAGAATGAAGTACCACAATGTAATATACAAGTAAATTGGAATATTCTTCAACAAGTGAATCCGCACAATTATCTCGGCACAGTCATAACATCTGATGGGAGATGCCTTGAAGAGATTAGAACAACAATCACCATGTCGAAAGTAGCCTTTAGCAAGATGAAAAACATTCTGAACAATAGAAAGTTCTCAATTGAAACGAGAAAAAGAGTGTTGAGGGGATACATAGAGCCTGTTTTTTTCTGTATGGATGTGAAACTTGGACAATGTGCAGTCAAGCTGAGAAACATCTAATGGCTGCAGAAATGTGGTTTCTGAGGAAAATGCAAAGAATACCATGGACAGACAGAAAATCAAATGACCAAGTACTACAGGAAACAAATGACAATCGTAAATTGATTAGAGAAATTAGACGTAGACAGTCAAAATTGTTTGGACATGTTAGTTAGTTAGTTAGTTAGTTAGTCGCAGTTCCAACTTCACAGCAACGGGTCGTCCCCATTATGCTCCATTCCTGTGCCAGTGAATATCACACAAAACGCTCCCCACTGCCCAATGTGAAAAGTGGAAAAGACAGGAGTCTCGACAAATAACAGCCCGCACAGATACACTGTGCATAATGCCGCCACTAGAATGTCAACACAATAGTCCCCCACAAAGCACCCAGTTCATTTATGATGGAATCGGCAGTCATTTTCCCATCTGGATGTTTCCTAGATGTTCACCCACACAGTCCACGAAATACAGTTCATCGTCAATGGCAGTGGCAGTCAACCAGAAGCCCAGCAGCCACGCATTTCAGCATAAGGCAAAAACCGGTTAACTCTGGGACATAGCCATCTGCCATCGCTCCGAACATGCAGTCACGTTCCAAAAGACCTTGGGCAGATTCAAAAGCATTTCACACGAAACTCACAGCTCACAGTGTCGCGCCACGCACTCACTCAGTAGCAGGGCGACGGAACCATCGTTATGAGAAGAAATGGATTGGTGAACTTAGTGACAACTGGCAAGATCGAAGGGAACAGACCAAGAAGAAGACCGAGAGGAAAATACATGGATGGCTTGGCCACATGGCATGGACGAGATAGGAACACTGAGCTGATCCACGACTGGATCGAGTGAAATGGAGCGTCATGACCACCCACGCTTTCCGGCATGGCACATGATTGATTGATCTAGGTAAGCAAGTGAATTCATCTCTATGGCACCTCGGCTCCTTTCTAATTTGTGCAGCTTTAAAAAAAGAAATACAGCCAGCAATTTAACAAAATAATGAACCGACTTGTCAAACAATGTCCAACTGATTATATGGTAAATGTGGAAATCAGCTTGTTTATATCACACAGGGGAAATAATCGATCGTTCAGACCGTTTTATTTGGTAATGTTTCACTTGGGGTGTAAATGACTTTTTTTGTTTTTTCAAACTGACAAGAGAAAGGTTTTTAATTCAAATAACTCTAGTTTTCACATTCTAGTTTTGCTGTATACACTCTCTAGCACAGTTTGATGCATTGATTTCTTCGAGAGTGTTTATACAGTTGGCCACGATCATGATGATGACTGTGGTGATCCCGCAGTTTTTTCAGGCTGTCCCTTCATCTCTATGGCAGGTAATTATAATTGCACGTGTGTATTGATTGTTGCCTGAACCACACTTATAAAATTATGAAATTACAGAAATACAGAGAAATAACTGGGACAGAATGGCTCAAAGATCCCGATGCCCACCCCGTCCCCTACAGGCCCGGTTCAATTTACAGCGTGGGCTGCGTGCATGTTTACACAATAAGAGAATGATTGTATCTCCTCCGCTTGGCTTGGGGTGGTGGAACAAACGGCAAAGACTTGGTGGATCCTCGGCACGTTAAAAATCCATTGGCAGTTTGGAAATCGAAAATACGAGGCCGAGCTACCGAGAAAAGAAATACAGCAAATATGATTCTGGTATATACACCTGGGTATCCTAGCTGCTGGAAGTCAGGTCTGAGACAGATATGACTGAGCTACCGTCACTACTTCCGTCAGATGTCATGTAGCCTAGATACTGAACACGGTTGGTACTACCTGCTTTCTGTTAGCTTCGCTTGTTTGGCGACGCTAACGGCTTCCGGCGGAGGAGCACAATTGGGAGGGCACAAGGTTTACCCTAGTGCGAGGAAAAGCATACTAAAGACTGAATGGGCAGACCAGGCTCTAAGATTTGGTCGGCAACTGGTCTACAGTCGAAGTTCCGAAAGCTGGACAGTTAAAGCATTTCTTTGCAGATCCAGCAGCTTCTCTTGTTCCGCGTGTATTGGCGTTATCTTTGCTCTGGAGTAAACTAGGCAGAGAGAGAGAGAGAGAGAGAGAGAGAGAGAGAGAGAGAGAGAGAGAGAGAGAGAGAGAGAGAGAGAGAGAGAGAGAGAGAGAGAGAGAGAGAGAGAGAGATCGTGCTGCATGAGCAACACATGGCCTCTTCAATTCAGCCCAGGCCTTGTGCTATGGAGATGTATTGCTCCATTTTACAAACTATCGCCTGTCAAGATGGCCAGGTGCCAGTAATCGTAGTTGGTGCTACCGGTTTGAGGACGTGCCGAGATTCTCTTTGTGTAATCTATGGGAGGAGACTAGAGCCCTCACTGAGATATCTTTGGGCAATGAAAGGGATCTTTGACCATCAACAAACTGTGTCTGTTCTAGTGAGTGAGTGAGTGAGTGAGTGAGTGAGTGAGTGAGTGAGTGAGTGAGTGAGTGAGTGAGTTGGTGGGTGAGTGAGTTGGTGGGTGAGTGAGTGAGTGAGTGAGCGAGAGAGAGAGAAAGAGAGTGAGAGAGAGAGAGAGAGAGACAGACAGACAGACAGACAGACAGACAGACAGACAGACAGACAGACAGGGAAAGAAAGACACAGAGAGGGAAATAGCGAACAGAGAGTGAGAGAGATAGAGAGAAAAAGACAGTGAGTGAGTGAGAGAGAGAGAGACAAAAAAAGAGGAAGAGAGATAGTGAGTGAAAGAGAGACAGAGAAAGAGAAAGAGAGAGTGGGTGAAAGAGGGAGAGAGAGTGTGTGAGTGAGCGAGAGACAGCCACAGAGTCAGAGATAGAAAGAGAGAGAACAAACGAAGAGAGAGAGAGAGAGAGAGAGAGAGAGGGAGAGAGAGAGAGAGAGCTGTGTAACCGAATCAACTGTTACATGGGTCGTGTGCACAGACCACATTCGATAGCTCAGCGAGCCAGCCCAGGGGTTGAGACAGTCCGCCATCCCCGTATAACTTGTTATTTCCCAGCGAATACAGGGGTTGAGACAGTCCGCCATCCCCGTATAACTGTGTTGTTTCCCAGCGAATACAGGGGTTGAGACAGTCCGCCATCCCCGTATAACTGTGTTGTTTCCCAGCGAATACAGGGGTTGAGACAGTCCGCCATCCCCGTGTAACTGTGTTGTTTCCCAGCGAATACAGGGGTTGAGACAGTCCGCCATCCCCGTATAACTGTGTTGTTTCCCAGCGAATACAGGGGTTGAGACAGTCCGCCATCCCCGTATAACTGTGTTGTTTCCCAGCGAATACAGGGGTTGAGACAGTCCGCCATCCCCGTATAACTGTGTTGTTTCCCAGCGAATACAGGGGTTGAGACAGTCCGCCATCCCCGTATAACTGTGTTGTTTCCCAGCGAATACAGGGGTTGAGACAGTCCGCCATCCCCGTATAACTGTGTTGTTTCCCAGCGAATACAACAGCACGCCGGTGATAAATGATGGATTCCACGGTCAGACATAGCCCGGCCTCGCTGACTGCCGGCCTACACTTGCATTCACCGGTCTCTCTTATAATTAAACATGTTGCATGCTTTTGCAGCACGTTGCTATCAACCCCAGTCTAAGTTTCTAGGCAACTGTACGTTCAGTAGTTTGCCACTGCTTTCTAAGCGAGAAGTCAACGTTTTAAGTCCAACGTGCGTTAATTTCCATAGTATGAGGCGTCGGTCGTTCAGAACGTAATGGCAAACTACCGAACGTAGCCTTTTCCTAGTAAACCACACAAACAGCCAATACATGATGGGGTTTATTGCAACGTTCTGTAAGGAATATGCAACTAACTTTTAACCATACATAGAGTATGTTGGAACGTGTGTTATCTTGGACACTAGCAAGCGTTCAGTTTTTCTAACTTTCAATGATAATCCCTACTTTCCGCTTCGCGAGCCATCTTGCCAAGACTATTGTCGGACTGGAATGTAATCTGAGTTATTAGCATATGTTATAATATCTTTACTTTGTACACTGACTATAACTCTCTAAGATATTCAATGTTCCCGACTATCGTCTCCACGTAAATGTAGAATAGATCACTGATAAAACACATCCTCGTCGTCTTCTTTAGGTATACGGTCTGCGGCAGGCATCAGCGAGTATGTCTCTCCGATCCTCTGGGTCTGATATGTTGATAGAGCTGGTGTTGCTTATTATTATTTGCTGCCACTTGTTGAAGCGTTCCACATACATCTTTCTCTGCACATTTTCTAGTGAAATGCCAGATGACTGTTATGTGTCTAGTTTAACGAGTCATCTAGTAACACCTGCAGCTGTCAATGCCTCATTCTTTATTTTCTACTCTGTCCACGATATTCTCAACATTCTTCTCTGTCCACGATATTCTCAACATTTCTCTCTGTCCACGAGGTTCTCAACATTCTTCTCTGTCCACGATATTCTCAACATTTCTCTCTGTCCACGAGGTTCTCAACATTCTTCTTTGCCAACGATATTCTCAACATTCTTCTCTGCCCACGATATACTCAACATTCTTCTCTGTCACGATATTCTTAACTGCACTTCGACGAATGACCAACTAATCACGTGTCCCTGCAGTGAGGTGCTGTCGTCATTTGTAGATGACAGGTTCGAATTCCGGTCGGCAACTATAGCTTTCCATTTGTATGTTATCTAGTGTGTCCTCTAGTCTCTACTTCCTTCTTCTAATTCCATGTGCGCTAAAGAATACATGTATGTTTATTGCCAGAAGGCAGATTTTTGTACTTGATATTTCTGTTTTTCCCGATACTACTACTCAATCCTGAAAAAGAATCTTTGGATAAAAGTGAGTTCTTTCATCTCTAGGTCACATCTTCCATCAGATGTCATTATGTACTGAACATGCTTGGCCTCTTTGATGTTTATGCAATTTTTTCCCGCGTTTCCATCCTGTTTCCGGATATTGCGGTCAACATCAGCATCTTTCAGCTGTGTTGATTCCTAGGCTAGATTACGCTCATCAGCACGCAACGACTTTCTGAGCGACCGGCTCCATACTCTCATAAGTCACTGGCGCGACTCGAACCACTTCTAATTCTCAAGCGCTCACGTCAACCACGAGAGTATTCGGGGTTAACGGAGAACGCTGATAACCCCTCAACAATAAATAAAATCAATGAATCAACAAAGTAAATAAACAATGAAAAGTACACGTTAAGCCTTATTAGAACACAATCACAAGCAACAAAATGGAAGCTGTAGCCAAAGCCTTCGCCAGCACACAAACAACAAACACACACCGATACAACTACATGAAACACACTACATGGAAATATACACATGAAACACACTACATGGAAATATAAACATGAAACACACTACATGGAAATATAAACATGAAACACACTACATGGAAATATAAACATGAAACACACTACATGGAAATATAAACATGAAACACACTACATGGAAATATAAACATGAAACACTACATGGAAATATAAACATGAAACACTACATGGAAATATAAACATACAAGTTACTTATCTGTAGCCTTATTGTGGACTGGACACGTGTTTAATTAAATCCACGTGTACGATTCCAACAAAGCGCTATAGATAGTGTACGTTGGAGTCTGAGCTTTGTTGGAAACTATCAAGCATTCAATTTCCCACTTTTCATAAATACATCTCGTATGACGGGGAATTATGAAACTGCGCGTCTCACTGTCCCCTCAGTCATGGCGTCGGTGAGAATATACACGAGGCTTAAATTCATCATGGTGTCATACAATGGATTGTTTTGCTTGTTCAAAAATGTCGGGCAATTATAATTTTTAAATCGTGCTACATCTTCATAGCCATGTTGAGTCGAGTCAACAGCCGACATCATTGCACTCGGGGCATTCCCATAAGCGCTCAGTCATCATCTTCAACAGCCAGCGTAGAGTTCCAATACTAATGGTGCCCGTTGTAGTGATAGACTTGACTATTATTTATACATATATGTGTGATAATCCTAATTTATCTGTGAAAAGTGAACGAGACAACAGTCTGCTTTTGTTAAGTTGAAAACAAGTGGATGTTTCCGTGACAACCGCAATAACCACTGCAAGGCGATAGATAGATCAGGAGAAATGGTGGTAATTGGTGCTATGTGTAGCTGGTGTTGCGTGCAAGTTCTGGCTGCTCGAGTGTTGAGCGGTGTGCATGAACTCTCCTGTGCAGACGAGATGTATCAGAAACTAAGGTCAGGTTGAGCTGTTGGCATCTGGGTAACTTAGTTATAGAGTGAGGGCTGTAGTTGTGGAATCTTCCTGGTCCAGCTTCAGTAATGGCGTAACTGTTTTCAGGGTTGCAACTGTTGTGTCTGATAGCTAGGTGAACTGGTGTCGTCGATGGCTGCACGCTGAGGGAGATACTGAGGAGGGGGTCCGAGCACTTATGGACTGAATGAGCCGATTTGCAATGAGGATAATCTGATGAATAACCAGCTAGGTCTAAATACCTGGAACAACCGAATGCGAATCGCGTAGAACTATCCATTTAATTAATCACGTCACAAAATTACTGTTTGCAAATTAATAAAAAAAATAATGATAAAATAACATACGGACTAGACATAGCAGAATCTCAGTTTGGATTTATTATACATGAAGGAATAAGGAAGGACATTTTTGCTTTCACGATGCTAATGGAATAATGCACAAACAGCCATACTGACCTATATCTCAGCTTGTTACAGTATTACGTATGCCTGATACCCGACAGTATGGCTCCCGGGGGAGGGGGGGGGAGAGATGTGAGGAGCGAAGTTTCATCATTCCTGTCTTACGGAGTCAAGGGTTTGAAATCACTGCGGGCAATTTGCAAGCAAGCAGCTTTGCGTTGCGGCGTCGGTCGATCATAACAATGGCCAACTACTGAACTAACATTGGCCAACTACTGAACTAACATTGGCCAACTACTGAACTAACATTGCCTAGTAAATAGCAAACGGCCAATACATGCTGGGGTTGACTGCAAATGCCATGTAAAGGACATGCGACTAACCTTCCATAACTCTATAAAATGGCGTTGAAGTCTCGGCTGACTCACAGCGAGAATCCCGCGCAACTGTTGCTGTATTATATACTCTGACCCAGGCGGTTGCAGGTTGCATCTATATAAAATGTGCACTGGCTACTGCTCGATATTACAGAGCTGAAGTCGACACCCCAATAGCTATTTATTGACGTATCTACAGCACACTCTGGCTATTCACCAGGGCAGGATAGACAGAATGGGCAGGATAGACAGAATCGTCTCGCGTAACCACGACAGACTCATTTTGGACTAGCCGGGTTTAGTTCCTTTTAGGTTCTGGGTACATGTTACCAAGTAAACAACTAATAATCGCGCGCGCGCATGTGTGTGTGTGAAATGAGTATTAGTGTTCACTCAACAAGGTCAGTTATCTCACTGGACAGATGTTACACACATTACAGAACACACGTACGAAATCACAAACAAACACAGCATTGTTCAACACAATGTTCAGCAACTCAGATATAAAAACATCGAAGCTCGACCATAATGAAACTATCTGCATATTGCGATGAGTTGAGTTGCCTTGAGCTTAGTTCAGTCAAGATCCGACATCACAGCACACCTCCACCCAACTTTCTAGGCTATCAGGGCAGACTAATTACAAAAGTGTAGATTGAGTGTACGATGCTTATCGTAACATGCTGAAACGGCATAAGACACGATGACATTAGGAAGCAAGTGGGTCTTGTACCGGTGACTGACTTTATTAAAACACAGCAATTAATACACCCCACCCCATTTTCCCCTATTACCACTACCAACAGACATCGCTCCACAAACAATAGAGTTCAGATACAAAGAGGGAAAGGGGGGGGGGGGGTAGAACACGGCCGTCCTGACAATAGGCGGATTGGTTGCTTGATTACTTTGCTGGTTGGTATATTGGTTGGTTGGTTGGCTGGTCGGTAGTTTCGTTGGTTGGTTAGCTGGTTGGTTGGTGAAGCCTCTGAAATTTGAACTATTAAGTACAATACATGGGCACTAAGATCGTTTGAGCCCCGACAGGGGTTTGCGTCTATCGGAGAGGTACGTATGTATGTGTCCTGACCGCGTACAGAAGCACTATCTCCAGGGGTACCACTTGCAGGTCTCTCTTTCCCCTCCCCTAGCCTAGAAACCACAGGGGTGTGGCAAGACAGGTTCCTGAATTTCACATTTGCGGAGCGGCGTAACTTTCCAACGTCTCCACTATCGTATAACTTTGATGCACAATGATTAACTACACAAGTACACACCCACACACACACACACACCCACACACACCCACACACCCACACATACACCCCCACACACACACCCACACACACACCCACACACACACACACCCACACACCCACACACCCACACATACACCCCCACACACACACACCCACACACACACACCCACACACACACCCACACACACACCCACCCACACACACACACACACCCACACACACACCCACACATACACCCCCACACACACACCCACACACACACACACACCCACACACACACAAACACACACACACACACAAACACACACAAACACACACACACACACACACACACACACACAAACATATGCCTACATTTACATGTCTGGTATGAACCTAAGGCCTATCCACGTCAATATGGAAGCACTATACTCGAGTTTCGCCCTTGTTTGAGCTCGTCAGTAGTGCATATCCCTGACCGGATCCGGAAGCAGTCCCGGATCACGCGTGTGAAGCGGGTGTGTAACCACGCGGCACACACTGGACACACCAAATTATCACAACAGAACACCACAACGCTACCCATCGCGTGATCCGGGACTGCTTCCGGATCCGGTCAGGGATATGCACTACTGACGAGCTCAAACAAGGGCGAAACTCGAGTATAGTGCTTCCATATTGACGTGGATAGGCCTTAGGTTCATACCGGAATGCGATCGGCGTTGCCAGTAGTGGGTTGTGCTCAATATTTAAATTTCAAATCCCGAAACAACCACATAATCAATTTACATGTCTGTCGGCTGTGACATGGCCAGATTTCTACGGGAACAGAAGCAAACTGATAAGTTAGGGTTTAACTGAGGAGCGTCTGGTCGAGTGGCTAGCACGTCGGGCTTTCATTCGGGAGACCCGAGTTAGAATCCTCGGTAAGGTGATGGATTTGTTTCTGTCGGGGGCAAAACGAAAACCCTAACCTGCACACCTCCCGGCGACCGCGCTACCCAGGCGGCCTTAATGCCGCGAACTGTGTAGAATATGAAAGCCTATGCCACGTTGCAAGGCACATGATGACCATGATTGTATTTATCGCTGGGGGATATCCCAAAGCGATTGTGGTGGAACATTTTGAATATCTTGTATCATTGATTACCAACAACGGTGACACAATGAAAGAAATTAAACGACGACTATCAATTGCTCTTCAAAGACTAAAACAGCTGAATAAATTATGGAATGTGAAAGACTGAACTACAAAAATTATATTTTTAAGAGCATGCATCTTTCCCATTGCAACATAAGCCTGTGAGACCTGGACACTTACTAAACAAGCTGAGCAGCGCTTTGAATAAATGTTATAGACGAGTTCTAAGAATATCTTGCGCAAAGAAAAGAACAAATGCATCAATACTTCAAGAGCTGAATATTGAAGAAGGTTGGCTATTAAAAACTATAAACCAAAGAAAATTGAAATATTTTGGTCACTTGAAACGTCACGAAAGTTTGGAGAGAACAATAATGGAGGGGTATATGCCTGGGAAGAGAGGAAGAGGAAGGCCAAAGAGAAGATGGGTGCAGGATGTGGCGGGTGATCTCCAGATGGATGTATCGGACGCGGGACATCTTGCTTATGATCGAGAGGTTTTCCGGAAGGTTGTTATGGGAGCGAGATTCTGCGAGGGACATGCTACTGAATGAATGAATGAATGAATGAATGAATGAATGAATGAATGAATGAATGAATGAATGAATGAATGAATGAACCCAAAGTTAGGGAATTCCCGAGGCCACTGCATCCACTGCTGCGGAATTCCTGAGGTCATTAGAATGAGAAATAAATTGACAGGCACTCATATGAGTAAAAAAAAAAAATTCTGCCGCTATATCGCATTACATTGTCTATGGATATGTGACCTAACCTGGACGTCCACTCCACTTCTTTATTCAGACACCATGAGAAGAACAAAAAGAATATAATACACAACATATACACACACAGACAGAGACATACTCGCACTCACACAGACAGAGACATACTCGCACTCACACACACAGCCCACAACAACTTGCCCACAGTGCCATATATACACAGTCCAGATATTACGATATTAGGGAGCTTGTTTACTTTCCTAACAGCCTTTACCATGACCAACCCCCGAGAGCTGCCTTAGTCAACAGTGAGTCAGACACCTGATGCTCGAGATACCAGACAGGCTGTTTGATCATGCAATTAACGGTTTATAGGTCGATGACGAGACCCGGGAGACTGCACAATAAGCCGACTATCATAACACTGCAACACAATATGGAGACACAGCGACGTGGGTGTGTGTGGTGGAGGGGGTGGGGGATATTATATAGCGTAGAGGCCCGCACAGTAGCCTACGGGAAGTCTTTAATTTAATACAGAGATGAATAACACTGATGATGTGTGCCTATAAAAAAATAGTTTAATCACCGAACTGTCCGGTCATCAGATGTAGTAGTTCTCGTGGCTGTTGGAATTGATAGCTGTTAACTGCATAATGGGGCAGAGCTGTACGGGAACTGGAGACATCACCGTGGCAAATTGATAGCACACTTATCCAATACTGTGAAAGTCTGTTGTTCGATTCCCTGTGATGTGTCACAGTAGTCATAGTGCAGGAAATCATCTCAGGGCAGAAAAGGAAAGACTAAACAAAGATCACACCTGAACAAGTCAGGTTGTCCAGCTGGTGGCATCATCAATATGTGCGCACATGTCTCTGCCAACATCTCTTCCCCGGTGTTCTGGATAAATTCTAGTAATTGTCTGGCCACTGCAAGGGCAGCAGGTGAGAAAGTTATCAAGAAGCTGTACACTGGACAAGTCAGGCCAGTCCTTGAATAACGTATTGTAGCTTGGGCATCAGCAGCTAAGCCACACCTTAACAAAATAATCAAAGTTCAAAAGCAAGGAACGTGGATAACTGGAAGCATGAAACCAATACCTGTTACTAAACTGGAAAAGATTACGTATCTATAATCTATGCAAGATAGAAGAGATAGCAAAGTCCAGCAACAAGCAGACAATTTTAAAAGACTGACAGACCACCCATGTACCAGAGTTTTAATGATCTTGAAAAGCCAAGTCTACAGCAAAACAACTTTGTAGAATCTACAAAAAGAAACACGAGGACAGATCCAATATTCAACATTTCAACAGCTAAACCCATTAATAAAAGAAATAACAGAAGACATTCATAGTATTGACTGGCCAGCAGGGGCCACGGAAGTGGAAATCCAGCAACTAATTCAGGACAATGCTCACTTGAGTGATGTGATTATCTACACAGATGGTTCAGTGTCAAGAGGTGAGAGAAGTGGCTGGGGTTCATAGCCAAAGCTAATGGTCGATGTTTGGGGCAGGAGAGCCTGGCATATGATACCACAACATCCAGCTTAAGAATGGAAGTGGAGGCAGTCACTGCGGCTCTCCGCTGGATGGAGAATACGACACACACACACATCGTGATTGTAACTGACTCAGAGAGCATGCTGACGAGGGTGAGGACGGGCAGACTTCGTGCGGAGTGGCTTGCTTCGCTTAGGAGGTCACGGGTGACAAGCATCGCCTGGATCTTTTCTCCGGGGCATGCCGGTGTGCTGGGAAATGAACAGGCGGACAGATTGGCTGGCTCTGCAGAACTTGGTGGAGTATTGATACATGACAAGGCAGACGTGGTTGTGGCCTTGTGGGAGCACGTGCACACCTCGGAGGAGCAAATGGATTACCATGGTCTGGCAAGAATGAGACAACGAGGAGTGACGAAAGGATCTGGCCGACGCTCAACGCTCAAAGGAAAGGCGAGACGGACTTATAATCAGATTGCTACTGGTACTATTAGTGTTGGAACTCTTCGCTGGCTGCTGGGGATGGGGACGGAGCACTTATGGGAATGCCCCGAATGCTGTCATGTCGATTCCTAAATCAATAAATCAATCAGTATTGAGAAAATTAACATCCACAATAAAATGGAAAGAATAAAACCAGCAATAAATCACATAGAATAACATTACCCAAGCAGCACCTGGACTCTTGCATATATAGACGGATCAGCGAAAAACCCAACACAAAATGGAGGTGGAGGGATTCTCCTGAATCTAAACAATGGAGCAAAGAAGACACAGTCAGTAGCTACTGGGAAGTTCTTAAGTAACTTCAGAGAAGAGACAATTGGCCTTAAAAAGTGCAGCAGAAATGTTGACAGAGAAAAATAAAGAGAAACAAATAGCTCTCTCTGCGGATGCGAATTCAGTTGTTTCAACACTGAAGAACAGAAACAGCACAAAACCAGCAGACCTAAGGGCAGCACTACATGAATGATGCCAGAAACCCCAAAAAGTTGTAATACAATATGTTCCTTGTCATTGCAACATACCTGGAAATGAAGAAGCCGGTATATTAGCAAAGGAAGGTGGAAGACTGTCTCAACCTGATATATATATATATATATAGCTTATGATGAAGGAAGGTGGAAGACTGTCTCAACCTGATATATATATATATATAGCTTATGATGAAGGAAGGTGGAAGACTGTCTCAACCTGATATATATATATATATATAGCTTATGATGAAGGAAGGTGGAAGACTGTCTCAACCTGATATATATATATATATAGCTTATGATGAAGGAGTGGCTGACTGAGTGGCTAAGAATGCAGGGTTCTCCTTCGGGAGACCCGGGTTTGAATCCTCGGTAAGGTGTTGATTTTTTTCTGTCAGGGGTAAAAAGACAATCCTAGCCTGCACAGTTCGCAGTGACTGCACTAACCAGGCGGCCTAAATTCCTCAGGAAGGTACAATGGGCAGTAGATGACAATGACAGTATGATGAGGTCTAGTGATTTATAAGAAGCAATTATAGAACCAAGATGAAATAGAGCATTCAGGTCCCCAGAAAGATGATGCATATTACTAACTCAACCAGAAAGTACAAGTTACAATCTTCAGACTACGGACAGGCCAAAACAGACCAAAAATACCACATGTTGAATAAACTAAAGATAGGAGAAACTAATGACTGTGACTGTGGAATTGGTAAAATGGCAGCTAGACATTTATTGCAAGTTTCCAACAAATGCAGAACAGGGAAAAGTATTTGGGCCTACACCCGCTCCATGTGAGGACAAACTCAATGGGAATATCAACAAGCTTAAGTTGACTGCTGCTGTCTTTGCAATGATTCATACTGACATCTGGAGGTGAACAGAAAAGGAAAAATAGCATTCCTTTAATGATGTCCTGCCATGTTATCCTCTTTGACCATAAAGTATCATTTCTCTCAGTCTGACTATGACTCTTCAACTGATGATTTGTTGCATTATTACGATGTTGTCCAACGCTCCTCGTATAGTTACATCACGTAAGAACACTGTTTATTTCTTATAGCTGTGTATACAAGTATACTTTCATTAGCCTCTTCTAGGCATCTTTACAGATGTTGATGATGATGGTGATGCCAATGACTAGTTGAGTTGAGTTGAGTTAAGAACCGACATCACTGCATTCAGGACATTCCCATACGTGCTCCGCCCCCTCATTCAACAGCCAGTGAAGAGACATACTACTAATTGTTCCCACCACTATCTGATTTAAAGTTCTCCTGGTCCTCCCTCTCAGTTTTGAGATTCTTCCAAAACCCCTGCCGATCCCCAGCAATCTCATTCTTTCCACATACGGGTGCTTTCATTAATAAATTATCTATCACATTTTGAATCTATTCAGGCTGTAGCCTTCCTCTTCTTTACCCCCCTGGCACAATTTCCTCCTATCTTTCACAAAATGTCATGTCTTGGCATAAACTGGCACAGACAATAGTTGTTACACTATGCTACAAAAAAAGACATAATAACTACAACCCATATTTTGTTTCTTTTTGTTTGTCTTAATACCTAATTTGTTTTCAATATTGAGTTCATGTCAGGCAGATCTGTTTTGTTCTCCTGTTCATCTGATGTATTTCACGCCCCATGTTTCACATCTGTAGACCGCTACAGGAAATATGCATGCTCCTAGTGGTCTGACTTGTTGTTCTGTCTGTTCCAGTCTACAAAGGTTTTCATGTTAGTTTTATGGAGCAATGTTTGTTGCCTCTTGTCATTTCTGTCATGTGACTAGATCATCTTGTAAAACAGACTTCAGATGCTAAACCCCACCAATCATAAATGAGTCAACTCAGCGCTTTGCGTGAGTTGGTTGTGGGCATATACTCCATTGGGAGGTAGTAGTAGTAGTAGCAGCAGCAGTAGAAGAAGAAGAAGAAGAAGAAGAAGAAGAAGAAGAAGAAGAAGAAGAAGAAGAAGAGTTGAAGAAGGTGTAAAATAATTACATACTAAATCAACAACGCCCAGGAAAACCAATTATTTTAATTATAATCATTATTATTAGTATTTATTACTATTACTATTACTAATTACTAATTGCACGGTCTCCGTGGCTAAGGTCTTACGGACGCGATTCGTGAGCCGGCTTACCCGAGTTCGAAATACATCTGCGACCGATTTGTCAGCAGACCGTGTCGCGCTAGGTTTTAACGTGTTGGTGTGGGAGTTGGTCGTTCAGAAAGCAATGACAAACTACTGAACGTAAACTTGCCAAGATATCAACGACAGCAGTAAAATGGTAGTGTTGACAGCAATATCCTCTAAACGCGATATGAAAAACAATAATAATAATTACTAATTAGTTATTCCGATTCGTCACCCGCAGGTGTCTCAGTAGACATGGAATGACATGCATAACAATAAGTTGAATAACAACAACAAAACAGTTTTACTTACAAACACTAAACGTTCATATTTCCTTTCGGACTGCGTGCTACAAAAATTACCAGTTTCAATGTATAATTTTCCCTGAAGTAAGGTGCTGTCCCAACCCCAACTAACGACAGACAGCTCTGGCCTTACTGTCCTTACTAGGTATTCTACTTAGCTGCGTTAGGTACCTTATCTCCACTTCTCGGTGCCAAGCTCCAAGCTTTCCCGAAGCAATCAAATTTCACAATGCAATTATCTCTGGCAGTCTCCACACACACACAATAACATAAACAAGTACATAATGCTGACAAGTATCTTGACTTTGGACCCCGACACGAAGGAGAGAACAAACTCGGACCTACATTCTAAACCAGAACTCTTCTCTCTCATGTACTCTTCTGCTTGACCCAGTTTCTCATCTCACGTCTGCTACAACACAGCTAGCAGACGACGCGGACCACCATCTTACATCTACAAGCTGCTCGCTAACTCTGTGACTTCATCGCTCAACTTCTAGATGTTACATAACTGTATTTGCTTGATTCATACCGAGAAATAATCCACGAAGGCTCGGAAGAGGTATGTTTCTAGAAAAAGAAAAACACGGAAATCTGTACATGTAATAAGCGACCATCTAAAATAAACTAAATAAAATTTACTAATAAACGACGAACCGTTCTGACCATCATTACATGTACTATTCTCGGTAACTTTTCTTAACTGAATCACTAAAAGTCTAGATGTTAGATAGCTGTATTTGCTTAATACATACCGAGAGATAATCCACGAAAGCTTGAAAGAGATCTGTTTACAGAAACACACTTAAAGTTGCAGATGTGCAGCACGACCAGCTTTAACCCGTTCAAACGAGTTGACTAGCAACACTGAGTCACGTGACTTTGTTTATGCTGGGAAGCGTTGAGTGGCTGGTACCTCTCAAACCTGGTGGACGGGCAACAGCTGACTGGGGTCCCTGGGTGAACGAACGCCCCGCTGTCTGTCTTGTTCCCGCAATGAGAACCCTCACAAACATCCAGCAGTCGATTCACGCAAGTGTTTATATCAGCAAATGATTTGCCAACGGGCGTGGGCAAGTGTGCTCCACATCTGGGGATCTTTAACAAAATTATTGAAATTTTTTTTTTTTTTGTTACGTGAAATCTGTCAACAATAACAATATTCTTACTCCTGGGATGTCTTTTTACATCTCTTTTGACTTTACCCTTGAATCGTTCTTGTTGTTGCAATATGTTTCAGTTTTCATTTATTCACAATGTGGTAAAAAGTGTTGATTATATCTGTAAAGTTAGTTGCATATCCTTTTCCTTTACAGGACAACGGCATTTTTGCTGTTTTGATCTCTTGGCAAGTTTACGTTCAGTAGTTTACCATTGCTTTCTGAACGACCGGCACCCATACCTGAGTAAAACAAAAAATAAACCCAACGCAGCGAGGTCGGCTGCCAAATCGCAGCTCAGCTGTGTTTCTAACGCGGGTATGCGGGATCACGAACTGTGTCCGTAAGCCTTTGCCACGGAGCGGGCGATTATGTCTATGATTGTGGTAAACTGTTTTTGTGTCTTAGTCTCTTCAATATTAAAAACTGAAAACACCATGAAGAATATTAGTGAAATTATTCACAAGGAACAATTTGATCCATTTGTAATTGAAGGAACAGAAATACCCGCACTTTGATATTATCGCAACACAGTGCAACTACCAACAACACAAAATAGTCAGCGTAAGCGTGAAGTCGGCAACAAAATGTGTATCTCAATGCAGTAAAACAAAAATCAAAAACATTACAGCTAATCTACCAAATCATCATTGGCACCTTGCCGTCTTGACAGACGATAGTTTGTGCTTCAAAAAGGCATAATAACTTTTACACATGGCGGTAGCGAATGTGACTGGTAAGGCCAATTCGCGCTGTAAATGTGCGTTCACAGTGGGTGCATGTGAACACGTGGTCATTTCCACCATCATTCACCATCTTACGTCTCACACGTTTGGTGGGTGACTTATCTGCAATAATTTTCTCCTTTGTCTTTATTCCATTTCTGATGTTTGCCCTCAAATATGTCAACAGATATAATTTATCAATGGGGAACAATTACAGAAAGTGAACCGTTTTGAATATATAGATTCACTGCTGGTGGCAATGGAAATATGATGACAGAAACAGAAAGAATAACAAACTTTGCAATGAGATAGTGATATATATTTATTTATACACATATATTTTCTTGAGAAAATACTACAAAAGGCAAATGAAAACCGTAAACTGATTAGAGAAATTAGACGTTGACAGTCAAATTTTTTTGGGCACGTTATGAGAAGAAATAAACTAGGCAACTTGGTAAAAACTGGCAAAATTGAGGAGGAAAAGAACAAAGGGAAGACAGAGAAGTAAATATCTGGATGGCTTGACCACATGGCATGGTCGGGACACGAGCACGGAGCTGATCCACGACTCTGATGATCGTTTAAGATGGCGAAATATGGCCGCATACGCTTACGGACATGGCGCGTGATAATGATGATATTTTCATGGACAGTTCTTCGTGTAGTTGTATCGTTGTGGGTTTGTTGTTTGTGTGCTGATGAAGGCTTTGGCCACAACGTCCATTTTTTAAACTTGTAATCGTGTTCTAGTAAAGTTTGCCGTCTACTCATTTTTTAATGATTCATTCATTGTATATGAAATACTGAAACCATTACAACCGTTCTAGACTGGAACAGATAGAACAACAACAACAGTCAGGGCACTGAAAGCACGGTATACTATATCCCGTGCAAACATCCGGGTATGAAACTTTGGAGACTAAACAAGTCAGCTGACACGCAGACATGCACCCTTGAATATATTTGTTACAACAGAGTATTAAGAATGCAATTTCGAAAGACTTATTAAAGGGTAGGGGGGGGGGGGGGTCCAAAGTTCTGCACAGTACACACCGGTGGATGATGATGAAAATCACATACCAACATAAACATAACCCCTGTTGATAATATAGAATCACATTATTGAAATGACACCAAATCAATGTGGTAAATGTTGGCAATGTGAAGGATAATCCGTTACACATACATACACATACACATAGACACGGACAGACATGCATACATACACACAAACACACACATACATACACAGACATACATACGCATGCATACATAACAACAAAGGCGGGACAGCTGGCTTATGTTAGTAAATTCGAAAGACTATTATAAGGATTAAGTTCTTCACAGGACACGGGTCAAGTACCGATGAATCGAATCGCTCCATGATAAAAGACCACCGTGAGACGTGGCGAGAACCTAACAACTCCAGGCCTTAGAAGTGCCCTGATCTAAGCAGACATAAAACGTAGCAACAAAGAAGAAATCAATACCAAACCAGAAACGCTCAGAAATCAGGAAGCGAAACATACAGCTCTATTCCCGCAGGCAGGAAAAAAACCACCACAGGATCCCAATTATAACATATCGGTCGAGACAGAAACACGGAGCTGATCCACGACTCTGGTGATCGAGTGAGATGGCAAAACATGACCGCCCAATCTTATCGGCATGGCACATGATGGATGGATACTGGCTGTTGAACAGAGCCTGAACACGTTCTTTCTTCGCAGCAGCAGCAGCACAGGACATGCCAATGGAAGATGTCGACCTGCACATACACACCCACCTCACGCGTTTTTATTAGTAATCAAATTATCGACAGTAAACCAGGTCATGATCTGCACAGTACTAAGAGATATAAGATTAGATCTGAGCTGGTAGTGTTTCCTCCGCGGATTTTAGGTATTTCATCGTTAAGATCCCCCAACCACATGCCCAGAGGGTACTCCGGCCCTTATCAATCCATTCCCAGATCATGAGTTGATAATCAAACAAAACCCCAGTCAGCACTCTAGCAATAGGCCTAAAGGCGCGGAAGAAAGACAGGCGACCAAAAGAGCATGGCAATAATCAGATTGTCATGTTTAGTTTAGTTTAGTCGACGGATCAACATCACGGCACACGGGTGTAACCCATAGCATAAGTGCTCGGTTCTACTCCTAACACAAGCCTGAGTCCGGAGAAACTCATCTCAGTGCACGATCTCCATAGCACCGGCAAGGATCCTGAAATAATTTGGGTAGATTTTTAACTCAAAATTTTCCCCGGGCAGCGCCGTTAGGCTACTCTTTTTCGATTTCCAACTGCCAAGGGATTTTTTACGTGCGCAACAATACACACGGGCGTCCGATCTCACTACACAGAGACCAGCGGAAGTTTTATTATTGGAAGTCCACGTGAAAAAATTCCGGTCCTCACCGGGGCTTGAACCCGGGACCTCCAGCACTCGAGGCAGACACCGTATCTCGAGACCACTCATGCGCTAACGCCAATGAAAGCCAACGACCAGAAAAAGACTCTTGCTGTTCCAGCATCTAGATAGTTATTTCAATCAATCAACCATGTGCCATGCCGGAAAGCGTGAGCGGTCATGACTCTCCATTTCACTTGATCACCAGAGTCGTGGATCAGCTAAGTGTTTACAGAAATAATTATCTGGGTCAAGAGTAAGCAAATTCACCTTCTTGGGATACAAGGAGTTAAACAACAATGTTTGGTACAGAGGGTGTTGGGTTAATGACTAGGACCACATGTCCCTCATCTGTACCTTTGAGGGCGGGGATTTCCTCGCCCACATCTGCCGTTAAGCTTAGGGAGAGATGCAGTTGTCCATCTATAGTTAATGTGTCGTCTGGGATGTGATGAGTTTGGGTAATAAACCACTGATACTGTCCATCACTAGGACCAGAACTTCTCGGTTGTAGGCAAACAGTGGGAGCTCGCTGAACTTCAACCTTGTAATATGTCCGCACCTCTATGTAAACAATATGTCCGCACCTCTAGGCCCACTGAATGTCAGCACCACTTTCCTAGGTACACAATATGTCCGTACATCTAGGCTCACAATATGTCCGTACCTCTAGGTTCACAATATGTCCACACCACTAGGTCCACAATATGTCCGCACCACTAGGTCCACAATATGTCCGCACCACTAGGTTCACAATATGTCCACACCACTAGGTCCACAATATGTCCGCACCACTAGGTCCACAATATGTCCGCACCACTAGGTCCACAATATGTCCGCACCACTAGGTCCACAATATGTCCGCACCACTAGGTCCACACCACTAGGTCCACAATATGTCCACACCACTAGGTTCACAATATGTCCGCACCACTAGGTCCACAATATGTCCGCACCACTAGGGCAGACTAGGTTTATATAATTAAAAAAATAGCCTGGGGGAGCAGGAACTAAATGACTTTTAGTCGTGTTTGTACTAAAGCTTAACAGTTTCTAACCAAGAACACATCTATAAATTGAACACCCAAACGCAGACTTCATGGCGTGACAATATCTAACTGTGACAACTTGAGGACAATATAACCAGGCACTCGATTGTCAGACCCCCATAGGCCGAATGAAATAGTGGAAAACCTAAAAACACCAGGAGAAGAGAATTACGGACAGAGATGAATGATATTGGGAGGACATGGAGGGAGCCGCAGGAGATAGCAAAAGACAGGGCGACTTGTCGTGGGTTGGTTGAGGGAATATGTCCCAGTGGGGGGATTAAGGGCAGAAGGGAATAACAAGAAGAAACTAGTTGGGTTTAGCTTTAGTACTCAAACTATGGCAGATTCATATTCTTTGTATTCACCTGGGCTGGCAGGTGGGTGCAGCCTAAAATGATTACCAAGAAAGGGTTGGTGTGTTGGTAGGCAAGTGTGTGGACAGACTGGCTGGGTGTGGTGTGTTGGTAGGCAAGTGTGTGGACAGATTGGCTGGGTGTGGTGTGTTGGTAGGCAAGTGTGTGGACAGACTGGCTGGGTGTGGTGTGTTGGTAGGCAAGTGTGTGGACAGACTGGCAGGAGTGGCACCGCTGTGTGGGGTGTTGGTGCATAATGAAACAGATGTGGTTGGTGCTCTTTAAGATTCGTGTGTATAATGTGGAGGAACAGTGGTGTGGTGGGGAGTAACTGCAGGATCTGTCAAACGTTCAGTCTGGTACCATTAGTAGTGGGACTCTAGTGGTTGTTGAATATGACAACGGAGCACTTGTGAGAATTCCCCAGTGCTGTGGTGTGAACCTTTGTGACGTTTGATGCGGCCAAAGAACGCCAGTTACCAAGATATGAGGCTCTTTATGATCCAGTTTGCTTGTGATGTTTACATCCTATAGCAGGCCTGCAGTTTTCTCCTGAGTCGACAAGTGTTCACAGAGTTTTATTCTGGGTAACATCTCAGTCCACTGACGCACTGCCAGGGACAAGTGTTCACAGAGTTTTATTCTGGGTAACATCTCAGTCCACTGACGCACTGCCAGGGACAAGTGTTCACAGAGTTTTATTCTGGGTAACATCTCAGTCCACTGACGCACTGCCAGGGACAAGTGTTCACAGAGTTTTATTCTGGGTAACATCTCAGTCCACTGACGCACTGCCAGGGACAAGTGTTCACAGAGTTTTGTTCTGGGTAACATCTCAGTCCACTGACGCACTGCCAGGGACAAGTGTTCACAGAGTTTTATTCTGGGTAACATCTCAGTCCACTGACGCACTGCCAGGGACAAGTGTTCACAGAGTTTTATTCTGGGTAACATCTCAGTCCACTGACACACTGCCAGGGACAAGTGTTCACAGAGTTTTGTTCTGGGTAACATCTCAGTCCACTGACGCACTGCCAGGGACAAGTGTTCACAGAGTTTTGTTCTGGGTAACATCTCAGTCCACTGGCGCCCTGCCAGGGACAAGTGTTCACAGAGTTTTGTTCTGGGTAACATCTCAGTCCACTGACGCACTGCCAGGGACAAGTGTTCACAGAGTTTTGTTCTGGGTAACATCTCAGTCCACTGACGCACTGCCAGGGACAAGTGTTCACAGAGTTTTGTTCTGGGTAACATCTCAGTCCACTGACGCACTGCCAGGGACAAGTGTTCACAGAGTTTTATTCAGGGTAACATCTCAGTCCACTGTACGCACTGCCAGGGACAAGTGTTCACAGAGTTTTATTCTGGGTAACATCTCAGTCCACTGACGCACTGCCAGGGACAAGTGTTCACAGAGTTTTATTCTGGGTAACATCTCAGTCCACTGTCGCACTGCCAGGGACAAGTGTTCACAGAGTTTTGTTCTGGGTAACATCTCAGTCCACTGACGCACTGCCAGGGACAAGTGTTCACAGAGTTTTGTTCTGGGTAACATCTCAGTCCACTGACGCACTGCCAGGGACAAGTGTTCACAGAGTTTTGTTCTGGGTAACATCTCAGTCCACTGACGCACTGCCAGGGACAAGTGTTCACAGAGTTTTATTCTGGGTAACATTTCAGTCCACTGGCGCACTGCCAGAGTTCTTGTTTCCGACCAATAATTCATCAATCAGTTCAACACAGCGTCATAAAATGGGGGACTGAATAATTTTCTGGGAATTGTCTGGGCAGAACAGGTGGCGAGGAAGGTAAGTGACACCCCAGCACATGAAGTCATGACCTAGGATATGCGACAGCCTAACACCACACACACACACCCCAACAACAGCATCTGTTATGTGACTACCTGTAACAACACACTTCCAGTTTGTTGACAAGCGCAACCTTGACACCAAGCAGAAACTTAGCGTGGGGTCAAAATTATCATAAAGAATTTGTAAACACACAAAATAACTCAACACACCGTATTATCATATACACCAATATAATATCTCCCTCACCGAAATGCCACAAATAAACTAACATATCACTTGTTGTGAGGTCCTTGAGCCGCTGATATACCAAGAGAAATCAATGTACAGGTATTGTTGTGCACTCACAGAAGATGGTGATATATGAATGTACACTTGTTTCTTCAGCCAGAAACTTTTGTTCTTTGAACCCACCCACAGGTGTGAATCATAATGTGAGCATAACTGTCAAATGTTCTGTTGTTGGCTCAGTTTCTACTTCTCTCTGATGTATTCTATGAGTGCAAATCAGTACCTGTTTCTCATGCAATAAACTGTCAGCAACATTAAGAACCTAACAATCTTGTCTGCTGGCACAGTGGTCTTGTGTTCGAGTCCCCTCAAGACAGGGATCTTTATTGTTAACTGACCGGGGCTCTGAGTTTGACCTCGCCTGTAATGAATACCAGAAAATGTCTTGGGAAGTCAAGGCCTCACCGACGCCATCATGACCGCATCAGCCACCAAGCTCTGATTGGTCTATACAAATATGGTTTTAGCACCATATACTCAATACGCCTCAAGGCATGGAAAGGATCCTTCACAACACACTCAATATGTGGAAAGGGTCCTTCACAACACACTAAATATGTGGAAAGGTCCTTCACGACACACTCAATATGTGGAAAGGGTCCTTCACGACACACTCAATATGTGGAAAGGGTTCTTTACGACACACTCAATATGTGGAAAGGTCCTTCACGACACACTCATTATGTGGAAAGGGTCCTTCACGACACACTCAATATGTGGAAAGGGTCCTTCACGACACACTCAATATGTGGAAAGGGTCCTTCACAACACACTCAATGTGTGGAAAGGGTCCTTCACGACACACTCAATATGTGGAAAGGGTCCTTCACAACACACTCAATATGTGGAAAGGGTCCTTCACGACACACTCAATATGTGGAAAGGGTCCTTCACGACACACTAAATATGTGGAAAGGGTCTTTCACAACACACTCAATATGTGGAAAGGGTCCTTCTAAACACACTCAATATGTGGAAAGGGTCCTTCACGACACACTCAATATGTGGAAAGGGTCCTTCTAAACACACTCAATATGTGGAAAGGGTCCTTCACGACACACTCAATATGTGGAAAGGGTCCTTCACGACACACTCAATATGTGGAAAGGGTCTTTCACAACACACTCAATATGTGGAAAGGGTCCTTCTAAACACACTCAATATGTGGAAAGGGTCTTTCACAACACACTCAATATGTGGAAAGGGTCCTTCTAAACACACTCAATATGTGGAAAGGGTCCTTCACGACACACTCAATATGTGGAAAGGGTCCTTCTAAACACACTCAATATGTGGAAAGGGTCCTTCACGACACACTCAATATGTGGAAAGGGTCCTTCACGACACACTCAATATGTGGAAAGGGTCCTTCACGACACACTAAATATGTGGAAAGGGTCTTTCACAACACACTCAATATGTGGAAAGGGTCCTTCACAACACACTCAATGTGTGGAAAGGGTCCTTCACAACACACTCAATGTGTGGAAAGGGTCCTTCACGACACACTCAATATGTGGAAAGGGTCCTTCACAACACACGCAATCTGTGGAAAGGGTCCTTCTAAACACACTCAATATGTGGAAAGGGTCCTTCACGACACACTCAATATGTGGAAAGGGTCCTTCACGACACACTCAATATATGGAAAGGGTCCTTCACGACACACTAAATATGTGGAAAGGGTCTTTCACAACACACTCTATGTGGAAAGGGTCCTTCACAACACACTCAATGTGTGGAAAGGGTCCTTCACAACACACTCAATATGTGGAAAGGATCCTTCACAACACACTCAATATGTGGAAAGTGTCCTTCACAACACATTCAATATGTGGAAAGGGTCCTTCACGACACACTCAATGTGTGGAAAGGGTCCTTCACAACATACCCTTTACACCTCAAGACGTGGAAAGAGTCCTTTGCTACTTTTACTTCAAACAATAAGAAAATATTTTTCAAAATAAAAAAAAAACATTGCCACCTTCACCAATATATTCTCTCCCTCATAAGATATTGTACATCAGTTGGCACCAAACATAAGGATGAATATTTACATCTAGAGCAAACAACACACAAACACTCCAGTTTAAACATAGTGGGACATAATATCATCTTCGCCCGAACCATCTCTGTTCTACCTCACAAGGAATACTGAAATCCTGCTCATATAAAAGATAAGAACAATATTAAACACATATTCATATCTGCACCAATATATTCTCTTCCACACAGAAATACTGTCAGTAAGTTTCACAAACAACAAATGACATAACAAATATGAACAAACATATTTAAACACTCAGCAATTATATGACTACAGAGTCTTGTTGGCATAGCAATTAGTGCACGAGCCTGCTAAGACACTGATAAGGGTTCAATATCCAGCAGAATGAGGGTTATTCTTTCTGGCCAGTAAAGCTCTTGGGGCAGACCCATACTGTTTTCCAACTGCTTGGGGATTGAAATATGCCATACATTGAAGTCATTCTGCCCCACTCAATGTGTTTAATATATGTTGCCATGTTGGGCTTCAGGTCAGGGTTTTAGACCAGTGGAGTTCAGGCTGTGACATCAAATCAACACACTGAATCACCACACATATGCCCAGACTGTGACATCAAATCAACACACTGAATCACCACACATACCCAGGCTGTGACATCAAGTCAACAAACCAAACAAGTGCCCAGGCTGTGACATCAAATCAACACACTGAATCACCACATATATACCTAGGCTGTGACATCAAGTCAACAAACCAAACAAGTGCCCAGGCTGTGACATCAAGTCAACACATTGAATCACCACACAAATGCCCAGGCTGTAACATCAAGTCAACACATTAAACATATGCCCAGGTTGTGATATCAAGTCAACACACCAATCATGTGCCCAGGCTATGACATCGGGTCAGGTCAACACACCAAACATATGCCCAGGCTGTGACATCAAATCAACACACTATATCACCAAATGTATTATGCCCAGGCTGCGACATCGAAGTCAACACACTGAATCACCACACATTTGTGAAGGCTGTGACATCAAGTCAACACACTGAATCACTACACATATACCCAGGCTGTGACATCAAGTCAACAAACCAAACAAGTGCCCAGGCTGTGACATCAAGTCAACACATTGAATCACCACACAAATGCCCAGGCTGTGACATCAAGTCAACACATTAAACATATGCCCAGGTTGTGATATCAAGTCAACACATTGAATCACCACACATATACCCAGGCTGTGACATCAAGTCAACACACCAATCATGTGCCCAGGCAGTGACATCGGGTCAGGTCAACACACCACACATATGCCCAGGCTGTGTAATCAAGTCAACACACCACACATATGCCCAGGCTGTGACATCAAGTCAACACATTAAACATATGCCCAGGCTGTGACATCAAGTCAACACATTAAACATATGCCCAGGCTGTTATATCAATTCAACACACCACTCATATGCCCAGGCTGTGACATCAAGTTAACATACCACACATATGACCAGGCTGTGACATCAAGTTAACATACCACACATATGACCAGGCTGTGACATCAAGTTAACATACCACTCATATGCCCAGGCTGTGACATCAAGTTAACATACCACACATATGACCAGGCTGTGACATCAAGTCAACACACCAAACATGTGCCCAGATTGTGACATCAAGTCAACACACCAAACATGTGCCCAGCTTTTCTGTGAGATGTGTTCGCTTGATGTATCTCTGTAGTTTGCCCTAACTAGATACAGACAGCGAAGTAAATGTCTGGAGCAAATTGTGCCACCTGTCATGTGTGCCTTCTTTGTGTCAATGTACAACTGGGATACCTGGCTTCAACTGTCTTTGAGTGAAAGGAGCAGACCGGTCAACTCACAGTATGTAAATCTCATCTAGTTTATAATTCTTAGCATGCTACAGTCTACTGCAGTATTTGCTAACTGTGCAGCAGTAGTAGTAGTAGTAGTAGTAGTAGTAGTAGTAGTAGTAGTAGTAGTAGTAGTAGTAGTAGTAGTAGTAGTGGTAGGAAAAGTAGTAGTAGTAGTAGTAGTAGTAGTAGTAGTAGTAGTAGTAGTAGTAGTAGTAGGAAAAGTAGTAGTAGTAGTAGTAGTAGTAGTAGTAGTAGTAGGAAAAGTAGTAGTAGTAGTAGTAGTAGTAGTAGTAGTAGTAGTAGTAGTAGTAGTAGTAGTAGCAGCAGCAGCAGCAGCAGTAGTAGGAAAAGTAGTAGTAGCAATATGTTTATAGTTAGCAGCAGCCCCCCTCCCCTGCTTGTGTTCTACAATTATCATATACACCATGTTTACATGCTGCTGTTAAACATGCATAAACACACAAAAAACAGTGAAGCAAGTGTACAGACAATCAATCATGAAGACAATCATGTGTATGTACAGGAATGTGCTGTGCATTCAAAGCTGGACTTCATCATGTCAAGCCAGCCGACACGATAACACACGTGCTGAACAAATCTTCTTCATTCACAATATCACTAAATAAACGTTACATACAGCACATTTCCATGATATTCTGATATCTTCATCGGGTGTAGTACATAATGCAGACTTCCACAACCTCAACCTAAGCCAGGCGGTAGTGAAGCAACACACGAAGCCTAGAGCTATCATAGCAGATTGACTTACTGAAAACCCGCGCAACAACAGCTGCTGTGTTCATAGACGGATGTATTAAGTGCCACATATAAGCAATGTTCACTTAACAATCACATGAAGCAAGATGAAATTTATGAATAGGCATAAAGTATGCAAAAGTGATTACAGTATTCGGCAGTGTTTTTTACAAATGGAGACTTTCACTCACATAATAACAACCAGAGACAAGGAGAAACACAAAACATGTACATAAGACTGTACAACATTGTTCATGCCACTTCTACTCTGTGGCTGACGGGTATGTTACTATCTTTCTTAGTTGTTTCTTTTCCAAGTTGCGGTTTAAAGGTACCTAACAGTTCAAACTTTCATGAAATATAGTGCCAAGAAGTGATACTTTCACATTACAAAGGCTTGACAGACTTAGTACTGGTGATACAAAGATCACGGAGTGATTACAGGCAGGCCAGCAAGACTCAGTATACAACCCCCGAGTTGAAGTTACTATGTTCATCATCATCTCTTCCATTTGTTATTCTATTTTAAGAGAGTTGGGATATAGCAGATGGTGTTTTTGAGAATGGCATGCTACAAGTGCCTCAGTGTCCAGACAGTGAAAGTGGTTCTGTGCCGTTATTTTATGTTGCATGTCACTGCATATTGGACATTCCCATGAGTGCTCAGTCCTCTGATACAGCAACCATCCTAAAGTGTCTGCTCACTGTTGCCATGAGTGCTCAGTCCTCTGATACAGCAACCATCCCAAAGTGTCTGCTCACTGTTGCCATGAGTGCTCAGTCCTCTGATACAGCAACCATCCCAAAGTGTCTGCTCACTGTTGCCATGAGTGCTCAGTCCTCTGATACAGCAACCATCCCAAAGTGTCTGCTCACTGTTGCCATGAGTGCTCAGTCCTCTGATACAGCAACCATCCCAAAGTGTCTGCTCACTGTTGCCATGAGTGCTCAGTCCTCTGATACAGCAACCATCCCAAAGTGTCTGCTCACTGTTGCCATGAGTGCTCAGTCCTCTGATACAGCAACCATCCCAAAGTGTCTGCTCACTGTTGCCATGAGTGCTCAGTCCTCTGATACAGCAACCATCCCAAAGTGTCTGCTCACTGTTGCCATGAGTGCTCAGTCCTCTCATGCAGCAACCATTCCAGTGTCTCTGCCCACTGTTGCCATTAGGTGCTGGTTATGATATCTCCCCTCTTCTCCTTGCAGGCTACACTGACGGGCTTGACCAGGCTTCACTCCCAGTCTAGTCTCGTCAGTCTCCGCCAGCCGAGTCCGTGCTATATTGATGATACCAGCCCTGCCCATGCTTCTTCCTGCTTGCATTGGTGCATATTTGCCAACTGGTTCATGACCTTGTCCATGTGCTGAAACATGACTACTGAGAGATAACCAACCTGCACATAAGCTCCACACAGGATTAGGACACATGTAAACAAGGACCTGTTATCTAGGCCTTGAAGTGTATGTGCATATGGTGCTAATCCAGTATCTTCACAGATTAATCGGCACTTGACGGGTGATGTGGTCAGTCTTACATCAGCTATTAATCGGCACTTGACGGGTGATGTGGTCAGTCTTACATCAGCTATTAATCGGCACTTGACGGGTGATGTGGTCAGTCTTACATCAGCTATTAATCGGCACTTGACGAGTCATGTGGTCAGTCTTACATCAGCTATTAATCGGCACTTGACGGGTGATGTGGTCAGTCTTACATCAGCTATTAATCGGCACTTGACGGGTGATGTGGTCAGTCTTACATCAGCCACCTCTACTTGCCAAGACATTTGCTGGTACCATGTTTGGTTGGGTCAACCTCAGAGACGAGGTCTATATAAACAATCCACCGATCTGCCAATCGCAAGCCATGAGCACTGAGCCAACAATCCACTTGCTAGCCACTTGTGTACTGTGTTTCCCAAACATCAAGTGCCCTGCCAGCTGGCGGAGGCCTTCCATAGATCTGTCCTTGGTTTTCTGGATCAACTCTGCTGATGATATTCCACCATGCCACCCTCTCAATCCATTCAGCTTCATTTCTCTTGGTCTGCCTCTCTGCTCCTCGATCTTTCCAGTTGCTGCGATGTTCTCCAATGCCTCTCTTCTCATCATATGACCAAAGAAGGCTGTTTGGCTGTTTTCTTATTATTGTATGTAATATTCTAGTTTCATTACCCACTTTCAGGCAATTGTTAGTTACTCTGGCAGTCCAAGGAATTCACTACATTCGTCTCAGAAACCACATCTCTGTTGCTTCCAAGCTCTTCCTAATTTGTTCATTTATATCCCAAGATTCACCGCCATACAGCAAAAAAAAAAAAATGAATGTCGCTAGCAAAAAATAAACAAACAAATACAAAACTGTATGTACATGCATTTATAAAACTGATTGCACTTGATAAAAGAACTTAAAAAAGTAAACCCATTTACATTAGCCATTTAGGCATACTGGAATATGGTGTTCGGTCTGTAGTTTCTGTGACTATATGGCACACAAACAGCTAATACAGCCAGCATTACACTGGTAACCTTGACCCTCCCAGGGAAACCTCTGGCAACCTAGATCAATGTCTGACCTGTGCTGGTTGGAAACAATGCAGCCCTGTTTCTGGTGGGATTCGACCCCAGGGCCACAGTGTGAGAAGGTCTGAACCAACCAGCACAGCTCCTACTAGATAAATAGCAGCACACAAATCTGTGTTCAGTTCATATTGTCACCATTACACGCTGGATACATCCATAAATGCTCCAATCTCCTGTGTAAAATCTGTGTTCAGTTCATATTGTCACCATTACACGCTGGATACATCCATAAATGCTCCAATCTCCTGTGTAAAAACTCCTTCAACAAATAGCAGCTAACCATGCCAGTTCCACGTTGGCTGCCAGGCCTCCTCACACACATGATGCGCTTCTCTGTTCTACCTACACCAGCCTTCAATGGAAATAGTGTATTCTATCTGATGTTGATCCTTTCAGTTCAAAGTTCCCATCTGGACTCAACTCTCTAAGGGTTTTGTTATTGTTGCTTGATCCACTGACTGAATGTGTGATATAGTGACAGTGCCAGCCTGCCTTCTTGCTCTTTCATTGCCCACAATGCCTGCCTGATACACAACTCAGCTCTACATGCTGTGGATATCTGAAACGATTCAACCCAATACCTGCATGCGAAACATTTTTCAACTTTCTGGATCATGTTCAATGAATCACTTAGTATGCCAGCTTGGGTGTAGTTTTGTGACTGAAGCCAAAGCTGAGCCAGTGCTATCACTAACACGCCCTGTGCCATGCTGCTTGTGATCACAACATACATACTGCTGGCTCCCTTAATGATTCAGCTATGTGTATCTGTGTGGTGAGAAGGCACAACAACTGACCTGTTTGTGTATGTAACATCATATTCATCATCACCAGCTTGTCACCAACACCATGCCACATGCATATCAAAAACACTGCCAAACTCTGACTAGGCAGCAGTCCTCCAAGTTGTATCATCTTGGTTTCTCAGATCTGCTTGCAACAAACATTATAATACTACCACATGCAACATATAAACTGCTCGCAAATTCTATAATCTTGGTTTCTCAGATCTGCTTGCAACAAATTTTATAATACTACCACACAGCTGAACCAATGGACTGCTCGCAAGTTGTGTAATTTATCTTCACAGTCAAACCTGTACAATGGACTCAATTCTCCCCCCAAGTTGTACAATTCTCCCTCACAGCTGAATCTGTACGCTGGAGTCTCACATTGATCCCAAAATTAACAGCTCTCTCTCTCTCACATCAAAACAGCCATGTTGCAGTCACTGTGACCCCGGACAGCGACATGCTCCCCACAGTTAAACCATTACATAACACTTTGTTCTCCCCACAGTTAAACCATTACATAAAACTTTGTTCTCCCCACAGTTAAACCATTACATAACATTTTGTTCTCCCCACCGTTAAACCATTACATAACATTTTGTTCTCCCCACCGTTAAACCATTACATAACACTTTGTTCACCCACAGTTAAACCATTGCACAACACTTTGTTCTCCCCACAGTTAAACCATTACATAACACTTTGTTCTCCCCACAGTTAAACCATTACATAAAACTTTGTTCTCCCCACAGTTAAACCACTACATAACATTTTGTTCTCCCCACCGTTAAACCATTACATAAAACTTTGTTCTCCCCACAGTTAAACCATTACATAACATTTTGTTCATCCCACAGTCAAACCATTATATAACATTTTGTTCTCCCCACAGTTAAACCATTGCATAACACTTTGTTCATCCCACTGTTAAACCATTGCATAACACGTTGTTCTCCCCAGTTAAACCATTACATAACAATGTGTTCTTCCCACAGTTAAATCATTATGTAACATTTTGTTCAACCCACAACCATTACATAACACTCTGTTCTTCCCACAGTTAAACCATTACATAACACTGTGTTCTCCCCCACAGTTCAACCATTACATAACACTGTGTTCTCCCCACAGTTAAACCATGCATAACACTGTGTTCTCCCCACAGTTAAACCACTATGTAACACTTTGTTCAACCCACAGTTAAACCATTACATAACACGGTGTTCTCCCCCACAGTTCAACCATTACATAACACTTTGATTCCATGACAATTTTGTCCCGTGGGCTGACATTCCCTCACAACAACTGAAGCAGTGATCCCCACACCAGCTTCTTCTTGACTAGTGACCATCTCCCACCAAATGGAATATCTGAACACGTCTGAGAAACAGTTGATCTACATAAGCACACTGCCCCCCATCCACATTGAACCAAAACATGTAGCAAACACCACGGTGGCAAATGTTACTACCACATCCACCTGCTTTCTGTCAGCCTGTTACGAGTGGTAAAAACGCCAACATATATCACAACAAATGATATGTCAGGAGCAAGAAAGTCAACACCCACTGTACACACCTGGTATGTCATGTCATATCAGGCAATTTAGTCCAAAGACAGCCATGTCAAGTTGAAATTATTTATTCTGAAGTCTGGTATGTCATGTTTTATCAGGCAATTTAGTCCAATGATAGCCTGCTGTCTATCTCCCCTTACCATCTCTATTAGCAATAATAGCTACTGGAACTATTAGTGTTGGAACTCTTCGCTGGCTGCTGAGGATGGGGACGGAGCGCTTATGGGAATGTCCTGAATGCTGTGATGTCGGTTCCTAAATCAATCAATCAATCAATTAGCAATAATATTATCTATCTCCCCTAGGCGTAACTTCATCACACTCCCCTAGTAGTTATTTTTAACTGTATTTCAAACAATAACATACAACGACCTCACAAGACCTGAAACAATAAAACAATAGGGCACCAATCACACGCTGACAGGAACAAGCACATCATAACGTATTAGCTCTTGGGCTTCTCTTTGGCTTTCTTGTCCAGCAATTCTTTCGCGCTCTGTCCGATCTTTTCCAAATAAAGATAATGCAATTTACTGTTAACAGTTGCCAAAAGGCCACGCTCGTTTTTATTATCGAGCAAAGGGGAGTAGTCAATGTAATCTCCATCAAGAGTGGTCATCTTGCCACCGACAGCATTGAGAATGGCATTTCCTGCGCAGATGTCCCATTTCTTGATCAGAGTCACATGTGTGTAGGCATTGACTGAGCCTTTAATCACCTCGAGTGTCTTGTAGCCTGAAGAAAGAAAACAATGAAACATACATGTGTCTCTGTGCCACTACCATGTTGTGTAGTCTGCTAACGATGTCAAACACATACTGGGGCATGGCTTGTGTGACCAGTGTCTATGTTAATACATATGTTAGTGTCTATGATAATACATATGTTAGTGTCTATGTTAATACGTATGTTAGTGCCAGTGCCACTACCATGTTGTGTAGTCTGCTAATGATGTCAAACATACACTGGGGCATGGCTTGTGTGACCAGTGTCTATGTTAATACATACATTAGTGTCTATGTTAATACATATATTAAGTGCCGATGCCACTACCATGTTGTGTGGTCTGCTAATGATGTCAAACATATACTAGGGCATGCTTTATAAGGTGGTGTGATCATCTTCTGTGGGTCACAGGATCCCAAGATATTTGAGCAGCTCTCCATGGTGCAACCTATTCACAAATGGGTCCTTCCAATGATCTCTATGTCTGTCTCTCTGCATATATTAAGCTCAAGTACCATTCTGCACACCTGAGATAGACCAACAAAACCTTTGTCTCACTGGGACTCAAACATGTCTTCATATTTTGGAGATCAACATGCTAACTGTTTGTTACAGTAATTCATGAATTCCTTTACAATAAGAACATGGCAGCAGTAGTATTGTGGTTAGTGCCCTCACTTGCTAACCTGGTGATTCTGAGGTTCTCATTCCAGGTGGAATGGTTTTTATCATATAGTTCTGAGGTTTCCATTCTTTCACCCTCCACATCAGTCTGTGGATACCTAGCACATGTGTCCTTTGTGCATCCTCAGTTCACCCACAACTGCTGCCCTTTAGACCAGCATATCAGCTGACAATAAATGCAATAAGTCCCTATCCTTGAAAGTTACAAAAAGAGTTCTTGCATGTTACACAGAACCAGTTTTAACATACAGCTGCAAATCCTGGACAATTAGTAAACAGGCGAAAAAATCTCTGGAAGCCTTGGGGATGTGGTTTTATAGAAGAATTGCCAAAATTTAGTTGGGCAGCTAAAATGAGCAATCAGGACGTTTTAAGGAAAGTTGAGTCGCAAACATCAGAAAGAGGCAGTCGCGTTTTTTGGCCACATTATGAGAATACAAAAACATGTTATGCTAACCGGAAAGATTTGCAGAAAAGAGATAGAGGAAGACAATGTGAGAAGATTCTTGACAAGTCTTGTGTCGTGGCACGGAAAGTTGTCAACACACGAATTGATCTATGCCATCGGAGATGGTAATTTATGGAGAGGCATGATCACCCACGCCAGTTGGCAAGGAACTGGATGATGATCAGCTGACATGTGATCTTAGACTGCTGCATGGCCCAGGCAGAAGATGTGAAAACTAGAAACAATACCACAGGGTCATTACAACACACAGACACTGACCTGCACCCCCAGCAGATATAATCTCTACTTTGTCGCCCAATGCACTCTTGGCCACCTGCTCCACAGCTCCGCTATGACTGCGTGACACGATGATGCTGTGTTTCTCCATGCCTCCACTGTCCACTGTTTCTGCTGGCTTCAGGTTCTTAGAATGACCATAACCATCCCAAGCCCACACTGGAATAATATTTATGTCAATTTTCATATTCTTCTTTCAATGCCCCAACATTACATGAAAAAGAATTCTACTTTCAATGCCCCAAAATTACATGAAAATGAATTCTACTTTCAATGCCTCAAAATCACGTGAAAACATATTCTGCTTTCAATGCCTCAAATAGACATGAAAACCTACTGTTTCAATGCTCAGAAAAAACATGAAACCTTGCTATTTACCTAAATACATTTTCCTGCATAGAATAAGTTTCATTCTGCAAAGTATCTTAACCATGCAGAGCAGCTCTTTCCTTCTGTTATTTGCATCCACTAATTATACAACACTTGTACTATTTTACTAGCATCATTACCTCTGCTGCATCCATCTACCATATCATCATCATCATCATGTGCCATGCCATACAGCATGGGCATTCAGGGTTCACAGTCTCGCACGATCACCAGCCTTCAATCAGGTTGGCGTCCTTGTCCTGACTGTGCCACATGGCCAAGTCATCCAGGTATTTATGTCTTTGTCTTCTTCCCTTTAGTCTCTTCCCTTCATGTCTACCAGCGAGGCCAGCATGGTTAAATGAATTATAGCGCTCATTCTTAAACTTCCTGTATGCTGATACCAAGGTAGCGGGTTCAACCCCTGCAACGGTCAGTTTGGCTAAAATGTTGAATTCTTGTCCTTGACTTCACCGAATGGCAAGGGACACTGGTAATAGGGAAAGCTAATCCACACACAAAATTCAGCCCAATGCACTAGAAGAAATAGCATAGTGTATGGACTATGATTGCACTCAAAGCGAGCGATTGGAAAACAAAAATGTAACAGCTGTCATTAAGTTTTAAAGTTGTCTCCTCACAACATGCCCCAGAACATCTTGTTCCCGAATCTAATTTCTGTAACCAATTTATAGGTTTCAAACTACTACATGTTACCTCCACTATAATACTCATCAATTACTTAAGATATATCTATCAATCCTCCTTAGTGACTACATGAGCATGCTCAAGAGGATAGAGATGGGGTGGATCCGAAGAGATGGTTGCTGTCTCTGGAGCGGAATCGGCTGGCAAATATTAGTTTTAACTTTGTGCCTGTGGAGGGCGGACACGCCATGGACCAGGCTGACATTCTGAATGCTCTACGAGAAGTAAGACTTTTGCGAGAACCAAGTGATGACTGTGAATCTACAACCATGGTCAGACTGCGAGAACAGCAAATCAAAAGAGGTGTGGCCAAACAAGAACACAATGCAGGAAGCCAAAGAAGATTGATAAACCAACACAGAACTGGTGTCGTTAGCCACTACACGCTGCAGGATTTGCTGAGGAGGGCATCCGAGCACTTATGGACTGAATGGTTCGATGTGCAGTGAGGATGATCTGTCAACTAACTAACTAACTAACTAACTAACTAAGTAACTAACTAACTAACTATATCAATCCATTATTTACAACATACCTATGAATCCACTAGATCATTACTTTGATACATTCATCTACCAACAACTTCCATTTCTCCCCACCCATTACTTGTATAGTTTATACCAATCAGATACTTCTACTACATCACATACCTGTTTCATCTGTAAATGGTCGATTAATAACGCCAATTTTTGGCTCTCCGTCGACAACAACACAAACCATAGTTGTAACATATTGAGTGAGACTTTCTGAAAGGAATATATGTGAAATAGTTCAAACCACAAACAGAAACTTCCACTTGTAGCAACATCCTAACAGACCCCAAAGACTGACAATGTTTCCCTTATTCAGTCACACTTCTCTTGTCTACCCTAAGGGGGTACAAACCAGAGGTGTGTATTAATAACAGAAACAGGACAGGGGGAGGGGGGGGGGGAGAAAAAGCAGAGGAGAGTGAGTTAGTAACAGACAGACAGACAGACAGACAGACAGGCAGGCAGGCAGGCAGAAAGTGTGTGTGTGTGTGTGTGTGTGTGCGTGCATGCGTGTGTGTGTGAAACAAAATTATGCCCAACAACACATCTTACCCTGAACACTAACTACAACCAACATTACAACCAACAACACATACACTGAACATTAACTGCAACAAAACACTATACCCAACAACACATCATACAGTGAACACTATACCCAACAACACATCATACAGTGAACACTATACCAAACAACACATCATACAGTGAACATTATACCCAACAAAACATCATACAGTGAACACTATACCAAACAACACATCATACAGTGAACACTATACCAAACAACACATCATACAGTGAACACTATACCAAACAACACATCATACAGTGAACACTATACCAAACAACACATCATACAGTGAACACTATATCAAACAACACATCATACAGTGAACACTATCAAACAACACATCATACAGTGAACACGATATCAAACAACACATCATACAGTTAACAGTATACCAAACCACACATCATACAGTGAACACTATATCAAACAACACAGCATACAGTGAACACTATATCAAACAACACATCATCAAACAACACATCATACAGTGAACATGATATCAAACAACACATCATACAGTGAACACTATACCAAACAACACATCATACAGTGAACACTACACCCAACAACACATCATACAGTGAACAGTATACCAAACCACACATCATACAATGAACACTATACCAAACCACACATCATACAGTGAACACTATATCAAACAACACATCATACAGTGAACACTATACCAAACCACACATCATACAGTGAACACTATATCAAACAACACATCATACAGTGAACACTATACCAAACCACACATCATACAGTGAACACTATATCAAACAACACATCATACAGTGAACACTATACCAAACAACACATCATACAGTGAACACTATACCCAACAACATATCATACAGTGAACACTATACCAAACAACATATACAGTGAACACTATACCCAGCAACATATCATACAGTGAACACTATACCCAGCAACACATCATACAGTGAACACTATACCCAACAACACATCATACAATGAACACTATACCTAACAACACATCATACAGTGAACACTATACCCAACAACACATCATACAGTGAACACTATATCAAACAACACATCATACAGTGAACACTATATCAAACAACACATCATACAGTGAACACTATACCCAACAACACATCATACAGTGAACACTATACTAAACAACACATCATACAGTGAACACTATACCCAACAACACATCGTACAGTGAACACTATACCCAACAACACATCATACAGTGAACACTATACCCAACAACACATCATACAGTGAACACTATACCCAACAACACATCATACAGTGAACACTATACCAAACAACACATCATACAGTGAACACTATACCAAGCAACATATCATACAGTGAACACTATACCCAACAACACATCATACAGTGAACACTATACCTAACAACACATCATACAGTGAATACTATATCCAACAACATATAATACAGTGGACACTAAATCGGCTGGACTCATTCTCTATTAAGCATCACAACACAGGTTCACTGATGCCTCTACAGATAACAGACTTGGCCAAGGAACACCTGAAAGTATTCAGGCCACGAAATAACTGAACTGTCTATGGTAACCTATATGGTGTATAACAATGATTCTCAAACTATGATAACCTATATGGTGTATAACAATGATTCTCAAACTTGTCCTAACTGCCATCCCCTAGCTTCCTACTCACTTTCCTAGTGCCCCATACTTACACACACAAATGTAAAACCTTTCCGTCCCCTAGATCTCTGCACACTAGGGGCCTTGTTGTACACTATGAGAACCACAGGTGTTGAGCACGAACTATTGATTAAAGCCAGCTGCTGTAGTTACAACTTCATACTTGAATACATCGAGCTAATAAAGGACTTTCATGGAGCAACCAGAAGACTGTTATGAAAGTGCATACTCCCAAAGGCTATTGACAACATGAAATCTGCAGTAGCAGATGTAGTTAAGGCGGAGGTGCAAGATTTGCTAGTCATATGTTTGGGATTATCTATACTTTCACAGCTTTACCGCAGTTCCACCAAATTTTGTATGTTGTGTTTGTGAATGTGTTTGTTTGCTGATGAAGGCTGGTCACTGCAACGTCCTGTATGTGTCTTAATTCTGTTATGTAAAGCTGCACTACTTTATGTCATTTTATACTGTATACACTTTCACAGCTTTACCGCAGTTCCACCAAATTTTGTATGTTGTGTTTGTGAATGTGTTTGTTTGCTGATGAAGGCTGGTCACCGCAACGTCCTGTATGTGTCTTAATTCTGTTATGTAAAGCTGCACTACTTTATGTCATTTTATACTGTATACACTTTCACAGCTTTACCGCAGTTCCACCAAATTTTGTATGTTGTGTTTGTGAATGTGTTTGTTTGCTGATGAAGGCTGGTTGCCGCAACGTCCTGTATGTGTCTTAATTCTGTAATGTAAAGCTGCACTACTTTATGTCATTTTATACTGTATACACTTTCACAGCTTTACCGCAGTTCCACCAAATTTTGTATGTTGTGTTTGTGAATGTGTTTGTTTGCTGATGAAGGCTGGTTGCCACAACGTCCTGTATGTGTCTTAATTCTGTTATGTAAAGCTGCACTACTTTATGTCATTTTATACTGTTTACACTTTCACAGTTTTACCGCAGTTCCACCAAATTTTGTATGTTGTGTTTGTGAATGTGTTTGCTGATGAAGGCTGGTTGCCGCAACGTCCTGTATGTGTCTTAATTCTGTTATGTAAAGCTGCACTACTTTATGTCATTTTATACTGTTTACACTTTCACAGTTTTACTGCAGTTCCACCAAATTTTATTCATATTTTTATATGTTTGGGATACATATCTGGGGCTCTCAAGTCTGTGGTCTGGGTTATGTGAGTCTCTCAAGTTTGGAGACAGTGTCCAGAGAAAGGGTTATCTGGGTATCTCAAGTTTGGAGACAGTGTTATCTAGATGTCTCAGGTCTGTGGTCTGGGTTATGTGAGTCTCTCAAGTTTGGAGACAGTGTCCAGAGAAAGGGTTATCTGGGTATCTCAAGTTTGGAGACAGTGTTATCTAGATGTCTCAGGTCTGTGGTCTGGGTTATGTGAGTCTCTCAAGTTTGGAGACAGTGTCCAGAGAAAGGGTTATCTGGGTATCTCAAGTTTGGAGACAGTGTTATCTAGATGTCTCAGGTCTGTGGTCTGGGTTATGTGAGTCTCTCAAGTTTGGAGACAGTGTCCAGAGAAAGGGTTATCTGGGTATCTCAAGTTTGGAGACAGTGTTATCTAGATGTCTCAGGTCTGTGGTCTGGGTTATGTGAGTCTCTCAAGTTTGGAGACAGGGTCCAGAGAAAGGGTTATCTGGGTATCTCAAGTTTGGAGACAGTGTTATCTAGATGTCTCAGGTCTGTGGTCTGGGTTATGTGAGTCTCTCAAGTTTGGAGACAGTGTCCAGAGAAAGGGTTATCTGGGTATCTCAAGTTTGGAGACAGTGTTATCTAGATGTCTCAGGTCTGTGGTCTGGGTTATGTGAGTCTCTCAAGTTTGGAGACAGTGTCCAGAGAAAGGGTTATCTGGGTATCTCAAGTTTGGAGACAGTGTTATCTAGATGTCTCAGGTCTGTGGTCTGGGTTATGTGAGTCTCTCAAGTTTGGAGACAGGGTCCAGAGAAAGGGTTATCTGGGTATCTCAAGTTTGGAGACAGTGTTATCTAGATGTCTCAGGTCTGTGGTCTGGGTTATGTGAGTCTCTCAAGTTTGGAGACAGTGTCCAGAGAAAGGGTTATCTGGGTATCTCAAGTTTGGAGACAGTGTTATCTAGATGTCTCAAATCTGTGGTCTGGGTTATGTGAGTCTCTCAAGTTTGGAGACAGTGTCCAGAGAAAGGGTTATCTGGGTATCTCAAGTCTGGAGACAGTGTTATCTAGATGTCTCAAGTCTGGGGGACAGGATTATTTGGATCTGTCTAGAATGGGGCAGGATTATCTGGTTCTGTAAAGAATGAGGAAGGATTATCTGGGTCTGTCAAGAATTGGGCAGGATTATCTGGGTCTGTCAAGAATTGGGCAGGATTATCTGGGTCTGTCAAGAATGAGGCAGGATTATCTGGGTCTGTCAAGAATGAGGCAGGATTATCTGAGCCTGTCAAGAATGAGGCAGGATAATCTGGATCTGTCAAGAATGGGGCAAGATTATCTGGGTCTGTCAAAGATGGGGCAGGATTATCTGGATCTCTCTAGAATGGGGCAGGATTATCTGGATCTCTCTAGAATGGGGCAGGATTATCTGGATCTCTGTAGAATGGGACAGGATTATCTGGATCTCTCTAGTCCGCAGGTATCTCAATTCTAAAGACAGGGTTATCCAGGTCTTTTTATTCTGGAGACAGAAATCTAAGGCTTGCATCTGCCAACTCATGGCAGCATCCACCAGATAAGGTAGCAGTGTAACCTAGAGAGTACAATGTCCACATCTAACTCCTACAAGAGGGTTTTATGTAAGGACATTGTGTACTTTTACCAAATAAGAACTGAATGGCATGCTCCCTCTGATCCTCAGGTGGTTTTATCAGATGTTGAACCTTCTCGGACAAGGGTGGACAACCCTAAGGACCTGTGTGCACATTTTGGACGTATACATTTCTCGGCAGTTAGACACATAAAAGAGCAGCCTGCTCTCAGGTCAAATTTTAAAATGATAAAACCTACCCACAAAATTATATTTATAACTTTATGAGATCAGGGGGCTATGAGATCTCATTAGGTACCAATGGTTCTTGGTCAAATTCCCAGCCCTATGCTCAGATCTCACTACCCAATAGATCAACGAGGAAATTAGTGTGGGTTTGACTGATGGCGCTGGACACTGGTAATAGGAAAAGCTCATCCAAATACAAAAATCAGTTGGTCTACTCCCTAACAGAAGCAACTACTAGTAGCAGCACATATGTGGACTACGCTTGAGTTCAAATCGAGTGAACAAAGACAAGGCTGTGTGCACAGAGGAGGGGCTTCCCATTGCCAAAATAAGACCACCATGTTCTTTTATCAAATATATACCAGTATACTCTTGTGTCACAGAGGGGGGGGGGGGGGGGGGGCTTCCCACTGCCAAAATAAGACCACCATATTCTTTTATCAAATATATACCAGTATACTCTTGTGTCACAGAGGAGGGGCTTATCATTGTCAAAATAAGATCACCATATTCTTACATCAAATACATACCAGTATACTCGTGTGTCACAGAGGAGGGGCTTCCTATTGTCAGCATAAAACCACCATATTCTTACATCAAATACATACCAGTATACACTTGTGTCACAGAGGAGGGGCTTCCCATTGTCAGAATAAGACCACCATATATTCTTACATCAAATACATACCAGTATATACATCCATAGGGGATGGACTCCCTGTGGTCAGATTAGTGTCCTAAACCTGCGACTGGCCTAGCAAGCCGGCAGGGGATCTTCATACTGCTCGTAGAAAAACTAAGAAGTATAAACGGACTGATAGAAAAATCAATTGAATTCAATGAAACACTCTACTTAGCCTTTGTCGACCAAGAAAGGGCATTTGATAGGGTAGATAGAAACAAGCTGTGGGAAATCCTTAAACAATATGGAGTGAGTACACATCTAACAAACCTATGTAGAAGTTTATACAACAACAGTGAATGCATAGTGAGAGCAACTGGAGAACACTCAGAACCCTTCACCATAAGATCTGGAGTACGACAAGGTTGTGTCCTGTCCACTCTCTTGTTCATAACATATATATAGACAACATATGTAAAGAAACCAGCCAAGCAGAGACAGCAAGAATACCGCATGACGAGAATACAGAAGAAGAACCATCTGCAAATCTAACCATTAGAGAACTCCTGTTTGCGGACGACCAAGCACTAATAGCAAAATCAGAAGCTGAATTACAAGACCACATGAATAGTCTAAACGAAATGTGTAGGGAAAATAACATGAAAATTAGCACAAGCAAAACAGAGGTAATGACTATATCTAAAGAAGAACAAACAGCAACAATTCACCTAAACGAACATCCCTTCAAACAAGTAAAGAGCTTCAAGTACCTAGGAAGTATAATATCATCAAATGGCAGATCAGAAGACGAGATCGAAAATAGGTGCAATAAGGCAAATCAACTCATTGGACAAATGGCACCAATACTAAAGAACAAACATGTATCAATAACTACTAAGAAGGCACTTTACAACACAATCTTCCTACCAACTCTGTGCTACCAATGCCAAACCTGGACAATGACAGAAAAAAAGAAAAGAAAAATCACAACAACAGAAATGAGGTTTCTGAGAAGAATACTCAACGTATCAAGAAGAGATAAGATCAGAAATGAAGAAATCAGGACTAAAGTAGGAGTTAAAGCTGCTCTAGATTTTATTAGAAAGCAGCAAGTCAAATGGTTTGGCCATGCAAGTAGGCTACCAGTCAACAGCATGCCACAACAAGCAATGATGTACAGACCAGATGGAAACAGAGGAAGAGGCCGACCACGTAAACTTTGGATGGAGGGAATAACAGAATCCATGGGAATGTCGATATACGAAGCCCATAACCGGGCACTCTCACGAAGTTTATACTTCACCTCGACACCGCAAGGTACAAGAGGAACATGATGAGATGAGATACACTTGTGTCACAGAGGAGGGGCTTCCTATTGTCAGAATAAGGCCACCATATTCTTACATCAAATACATACCAGTATACACTTGTGTCACAGAGGAGGGGCTTCCCATTGTCAGAATAAGACCACCATATTCTTACATCAAATACATACCAGTATACTCTTGTGTCACAGAGGAGGGGCTTCCTATTGTCAGAATAAGACCACCATATTCTTACATCAAATACATACCAGTATACACTTGTGTCACAGAGGAGGGGCTTCCCATTGTCAGAATAAGACCACCATATATTCTTACATCAAATACATACCAGTATATACATCCATAGGGGATGGACTCCCTGTGGTCAGATTAGTGTCCTAAACCTGCGACTGGCCTAGCAAGCCGGCAGGGGATCTTCATACTGCTCGTAGAAAAACTAAGAAGTATAAACGGACTGATAGAAAAATCAATTGAATTCAATGAAACACTCTACTTAGCCTTTGTCGACCAAGAAAAGGCATTTGATAGGGTAGATAGAAACAAGCTGTGGGAAATCCTTAAACAATATGGAGTGAGTACACATCTAACAAACCTATGTAGAAGTTTATACAACAACAGTGAATGCATAGTGAGAGCAACTGGAGAACACTCAGAACCCTTCACCATAAGATCTGGAGTACGACAAGGTTGTGTCCTGTCCACTCTCTTGTTCATAACATATATATAGACAACATATGTAAAGAAACCAGCCAAGCAGAGACAGCAAGAATACCGCATGACGAGAACACAGAAGAAGAACCATCTGCAAATCTAACCATTAGAGAACTCCTGTTTGCGGACGACCAAGCACTAATAGCAAAATCAGAAGCTGAATTACAAGACCACATGAATAGTCTAAACGAAATGTGTAGGGAAAATAACATGAAAATTAGCACAAGCAAAACAGAGGTAATGACTATATCTAAAGAAGAACAAACAGCAACAATTCACCTAAACGAACATCCCTTCAAACAAGTAAAGAGCTTCAAGTACCTAGGAAGTATAATATCATCAAATGGCAGATCAGAAGACGAGATCGAAAATAGGTGCAATAAGGCAAATCAACTCATTGGACAAATGGCACCAATACTAAAGAACAAACATGTATCAATAACTACTAAGAAGGCACTTTACAACACAATCTTCCTACCAACTCTGTGCTACCAATGCCAAACCTGGACAATGACAGAAAAAAAGAAAAGAAAAATCACAACAACAGAAATGAGGTTTCTGAGAAGAATACTCAACGTATCAAGAAGAGATAAGATCAGAAATGAAGAAATCAGGACTAAAGTAGGGGTTAAAGCTGCTCTAGATTTTATTAGAAAGCAGCAAGTCAAATGGTTTGGCCATGCAAGTAGGCTACCAGTCAACAGCATGCCACAACAAGCAATGATGTACAGACCAGATGGAAACAGAGGAAGAGGCCGACCACGTAAACTTTGGATGGAGGGAATAACAGAATCCATGGGAATGTCGATATACGAAGCCCATAACCGGGCACTCTCACGAAGTTTATACTTCACCTCGACACCGCAAGGTACAAGAGGAACATGATGAGATGAGATACACTTGTGTCACAGAGGAGGGGCTTCCTATTGTCAGAATAAGGCCACCATATTCTTACATCAAATACATACCAGTATACACTTGTGTCACAGAGGAGGGGCTTCCCATTGTCAGAATAAGACCACCATATTCTTACATCAAATACATACCAGTATACTCTTGTGTCACAGAGGAGGGGCTTCCTATTGTCAGAATAAGACCACCATATTCTTACATCAAATACATACCAGTATACACTTGTGTCACAGAGGAGGGGCTTCCCATTGTCAGAATAAGACCACCATATTCTTACATCAAATACATACCAGTATACTCTTGTGTCACAGAGGAGGGGCTTCCTATTGTCAGAATAAGACCACCATATTCTTACATCAAATACATACCAGTATACACTTGTGTCACAGAGGAGGGGCTTCCCATTGTCAGAATAAGATCACAGTATTCTTACATCAAATACATACCAGTATACTCTTGTGTGGCATCTAACGGATCAATCCATATAGCAATACGACTGACTGTTATAGACTGGTCACTTTTGATAACCTCCTCAATTTCGTCCAGTTTGGTTTTGACGGACAAGATCTGGTTGAGGTCAACAGGTCTGTTATCATGTTCTTCCGACACCACCTGTCAAATACATTCATTGAAGGGTCTCAGGGCCAGAGGATCAACTTCATTGCACCAGGTTTTACCTTTGGTCTCTTTCCGCAGAGTGGCCTGCCGAAAGCGTCACACAAAATATGAACTCCGTACCCCGAGTGACGACCCCCAGGAGTCTCCGAGAAAATTGCACTCACTCATGAACCGAATGATGGAGTCTGAAATTGAAACCACAACCTTGGAAACATGAGGCAGACGGCTGAACCTCTCAGCCATGGAGACCCCCTTACATCCATTAATTGGTTTACATAATTGCCTCTTCTACCTCACAGCTATACAGTGGGTCAAGATCATCGTAGAGTATATTGATTTACCTGATTCTCTCTTCTACCTCACAGCTATACAGTGGGTCAAGATCACCGTAGAGCAGAGTATATTTAAACATGGCATCAGGTATGAGAATGGAAGTGGAGCTCTAAGATGGCTATCTCGGACTAATTTTAATAAGGCAGCTATCATAACTGACTCTCTTTCAATGCTCCATAACGTTCAGCCTGGATATTACTAACATAGATAGTTTAACATACACAAGTCATCACACCTGCTTGAGATGAAGTTGTTCAACTGAACAGGTCTTAATCATGTCTAGTGTCATCTCTGACATACTAATTCCCCAGTAAATTATCATCTCAATATAACTTAAGTGACATAGAGATATGCAATATAATATAGTTTTTCTAGTAATATCTGAATGGTAGAGAAATGTTTCCAAAATAGACTTCACTCTAGGTATGGCATTTTCGCCAGTAACTCAACCTGAAACCGGAAACCGCACCTGTGCAGAAGGATTCATTCAATCAATCAATCATGTGCCATGCTGGAAAGCGAGAGCGGTCATGACCGCCATTTCACTCGATCACCAGAGTCGTGGATCAGCTCAGTGTTCCTGTCTCATCCATGCCATGTGGCCAAGCCATCCAGGTATTTACTTCTCGGTCTTCCTCTTGGTCTGTTCCCTTCGATCTTGCCAGTTGTCACCAAGTTCTCCAATCCATTTCTTCTCATAACATGTCCAAAAAATTTTGACTGTCTATGTCTAATTTCTCTAATCAATTTACGATGTTCATTTGTCTCCTGTAGTACTTGGTCATTGCTTTTTCTATCTGTCCATGGTATTCTTAGCATTTTCCTCAGAAACCACATTCATTGGGTCGCCAAAAATGACTATGTAAAGACTATGCATGCTTCCAACATCATTCATTCATTCAAATATCACGTGACAATAACAAACACCATCTTAGTTACTGCAGAATAGGTCTGTCTAACATTCTGAGCATAGCGATTGGTTGAAATTACCTTTGTCATTTATATAATTAAAATATTTTGGCATACGATAATTAATTTTACTTTATATGCTGTTCTCGTAAGTCCTCTGATATTTTGAGATGTATATTCAAATTCTGCACCCATTTTTACATATATGTGGAAAGCTTCATCGATGATCGTCAATGATTGGTGGTAGAAAAAAAATATTTCTGCGGACACGTGGTTTCGTCTTTGTGAATGGAAATCCAAAATGGCGGCTCCGCATTATCGATCGGACCGACAAGTACACTTTTTAACTCAAAATGTGCAATTTGAACTACTAAAGTTAAAGAGAATACAATGTTAAAGATTATTAATAATTTATTTGTATACTTTTACTATTATTTTTTATCACTTAACATGACGGAACATATTTTTGAAGTAAGTTTTCATATCCGTCTATGACCCGTTTGAGACAATCTCACATGGACTGGCAGCGAGAGTACAATTTATTATTTTAGAAGTAACTGTCAATGAGAAATTACTGTGTAGATGAGTATTTTCTTTTAATCTGCAACATTTGTCTTGTATTTGTGCATCTCTAATTATTGTTCGTCAATGGCAATGTCTGTTGGAGATATTTTGTTGGAGACACTCCGATTTGGACACACAGGAGAGCAGTGCAGACAGAGAAATCTGAGAAATCTTTTGTTCAAGATTCTGACACTTAAATGTGAATATCTCCGCTTAGAACTGACATATGGGCATCATTGAAGTACAATTAGATTTGGTTTTTCAAAGCCTATCTATCTGTGGTGGTCTCATAAGTAAATTTATGTATGTTTGCATATCCTTTACAGGACATCGCTGTCAACATCAGCATATTTTAGCTGATTGTTGATTTCTTGACAAGATTACGCTCAGTAGTTTGCCATTGCTTTCTGAGCCGCCGGCTCACATACCCTGTAAGTTACCGATGCAATTCGAACCACTGCTGATTTTAACTGCCGTCAAGTTACTTACGAGAGTATACGAGATTACGGAGAAAAGTCGCTAACCTCTAAGCCAGGAAGCCGGCCATAAGTAAATACCCAATTTAAAAATCATTACTAGCATACCTTACTCTAGAGTAGTACACTACAGTATTGAGTACATGAGTACAGTCTCCAGTAAAACTAGCCACTATGATTCAAATTTGAATTTCACCGGAAATATATTTGCGGAATTGTTCGGCAACTATTTTTTTGTGTCTCTGATCGGAGGAGATTTAGAGTACTCATGATGTTGAATTCCCTGATTATTTCAAGATCGAGTTAAAACGGAAACCGTTTGCTAGATATTGATTTTCCCTCCACGCGCTACGAATCTATACCTCTCGTCTTCTCAAATTCGTTTCCTGGACGGAAGTACAGACTGACTTTATAAGACATTAGTAGACCTGTAAATTCCGTATTAACTAGACTTTCTGCATTGTTCTAGTATGTAGTATTCAATTTAGCATTCACTTTTACCTATAATGTCTAGTTTTCGACTGTTAGAGTTGGCAATCCCATCTCAAACTGAAATTATAAAGATGGCATGCTTTAATGAGGTATTTCAATGGTGGGACATAGCAGTTTTCATTGTCATACTCCAGCGATGAACATTTAATATTGTTATGGAATATTTATAGCAATTGCAATGCCAATGATTGCATGTTTGCATTCAACACCCATTATAGTATTTATGGTAATTCTTGATCACTCTACTCGTACCACATCATTGATAATTTTGCACTTTCCACGGGACTTCTGTGGTCAAAATGGATCTATGCTGGCAGCCTCACGCTGACAAGACAGCGCATGCAGTAGCATACATGGTCTGATGTCATCACAGCATGAAGTGGAGGTGTAACTGTATATATCTGTGTGTGCGCATGTGTGTGTGTGTAAACTGGCAGCAGTTATCTTTCCTTGATTTAGACAACCAGGTTTAATCTCCCTTGGCATCAGTATTGTCAGTGTGTAGGTAGGTCACACTTTGTGAAAGGGTCAAAATCGTATTTTGCTCTTTGTTCATATTAAATGATAAACTAAACTGACACAC